>JAEQBH010008326.1:0-186185 GCA_016808115.1 Tetrastigma voinierianum | reverse complement strand
ACGAGTATAGAATGTCGTACCTCTTTTTGGTGTGATTCTTTTCTGCTTTATAGGGGAGGAGAAAGATCTGTTTTTCATGGAAAGTGGATGATTTCCTCCCAAAACTGAAGGAGAAGGTGGCGCTTTCTTTGCGCGCTATGAGCTAGTCTTCCTTTTAGATGACCCTGTCTTCCGTTTTTTGTGCCCCCAGGAGCGTTTGACCACCTTCGTGTGGGTTGCATGAGTGATTTGCGGGAGGACGCATATTCTAGTCAAGGGAAGTCGGCCGGCATTGTCGTCAAAGATGACATCCGGGCGAGCCGGCTACCTCGTTAAGGATGGCATCCGGGGGCGAGCCAGCTGCCTCGTTAAAGATGGCATCCGAGTTGGATACAACGCGTCCAGACACTGTGGATGGCATTCGGGCTGGATGCAACGCGTCTAGACACTGTTGCTCCTACCCGGCCGGAGTAGTATCAAGGCGCATGATTAGTGCCCAAAAAGTGCTATTTTGAGCCCTATTCAAGATAGGTTTTGAGTGCTTTTTGTGCCCTAATCATATGAATTAAGCCAATTGTCATGTGCATGTCCACTTAGTGTTTTTGATTTGTTTCGAGTTGTTTTGGATAGTTTGCGAGGTCTTGGGAACTTCGATCCCGGCAAGCAGCTTCTTATTGGTCGCGATCGAGAATCCTCGATAATTTTCACCAAGGCGGGCGTTGAAATGTCAAGATGGGTTGAAGAATTGCAGATGAGTAATGAATAAAAGTCACGAGTGATGCGGTAGCAAGCGGGAACAAACCGGGTTTTAGCTGCGATTGCGAGATTGTAATCATAGCGAGATTTCGCAATCCTAAGCGAAATTTCGCTAGCTAAGCAATTCTTGTTCTAGCAAAAATTCTCAATTCGGTATCTCACATGAATTTCGCTAGGCTAGCGGGGAATTTCGCTAACATAGTGAAATTTTTCTGTCTCGCGAATTTGCTGCATAGCGAAATTGCTCAGCATGTGTTTTTGGTGTTTTTGATTCCAAACGACCACGTTTTGATAAATTACCATTTTGTCCCTTATATAATTTCATATTTTAGGCATTTTTGTATTTTCACACTTTGGGATTGGCTATATAAGCCCCTACAACTTTGTAACCCTAAGTAACTTTTCATTTTTAATACAGTTTCCCACAGCTTTTCATTTTAGGGTTATTTTGCTCTCTTCTCTCTCCTCTTTCTCTCATTTTCTCGGCTACCAAACACACCCCTTGAGGATGACAACTCAAGGGATGCTTGGCTAAGCCTCCATAGCCTTGAAGAGGAGGTTGCTAGCTTAGTTTTTGGGCTCACTAACGGGTTGTCCTCATGCTTTTAAATAATCACAGTCTTTGCATTTATGGTTCCCAACTTTCCAAACTAGGGTTTAATGCCATTTAATGTCTTTCTTTTAGTCAATACTTGTCATGCTTTAGGGTTCGGTGCATTCTTAATGGTAAATGCACTGACATTCTTTAGATGGCATTTACGAGCCATTAAAAAGAGGTTAAATGCTAGGGTTTCTAACTGAATGGGACTTTGAATGCTTAGTATTTGGTTTGACTCATTAGGGTGGGTTTCCAGGTTGTAAGTTTTATGAACTAAACAAGGAATCAGGGTTTTGGCTTTTGTTATGTCATTCCAGCTAATGAGAAACAGCAGGAATGCTGGCCATATTACCCAAACTGGCTGTGAGCCTTCGGGACACCATTTCACACTTTCATTTAAGCTATTACAGTTAATCAATGAACAAACAACCTCCACTATTTTTAACCAAATCCAAAAATCCAAACAAAAAGTCTCACACCATTTCAAACATTGATCACGAATCATTCGGTAGGATGAAAACCCCATCCCCGTGTTCGACCCTAGACCGCTATCTTGCAGTGGCACCCGGCTAACCGATAGAAGGAACATAGGGAAACAAATATTGTTATTCCGGTCACCTACTTAGTGGCACGAATCCGATGGCGCCATTCTGGGGGATGGTTCAAACTAAATTATGATGAGTTGATGTGTGCCCATAATCCACATTACAAGTGTAGGTGACCTTTAATCCTTTTTTTAATTTCATTTATTTATGGCTGAGGTTTTCACTACTTGGCCGATTCTTTGCCTTTGTTTTATTTTACGATCGGTTTGTTTTGGCTAGCTGCGACCTTTCTTTAACAGAAAACTTTGTTTGTGTTCTTTGTTTTGTTTCATTTTATTATGCGAGGTGTTTATGCGGCTCTTGGGATAGAGGATATCGGGTAGATTTCAAAGAGTGAGTGCACCGGTTGAGACGGAGGTTGTGAAATCCGGTGTACAGTGATCAAAATGGATCCCTCTGCACGAGGCAATGATCGAAGAACGGGGGTACTCCTATGAATCCAACAGCATACGAGTCTATGAGGATTCCGTGCTGGGGTGAGGGCTTGCCTTCACACGTCATACCACCGGATGATGATGTGAGGTGGTAAGGCCCTGTTAGTACCCCTATCCCAGCGTTCCATGGAATGGAGAATGAGAATCCATATACTCATATCAGGTCGAGGAAGTATGCACAACTTTTAAAGGAAGGAGTGTCAGAGCATGGATTTGCTCGAGTTGAAAGCATTCCCACGACCTTGAAAGATAAGGCCAAAATATGGCTCAATTCATTGAGGCCCGAGGGACGATTAGGAATTGGGCCGGGCACTCGAGCCAGGAATTTTTGAAGAAATTCTTTGAGTACAACAAAGACCAACGGTTTGAAGAGACGAGATCTACACCTACTCGGCCCTTAGCTTGGTAAGAAGTTTTATCAATGTTAGGAAAGATTCCATGGAGACCACCATGCATGCCCACACCATGGTTTTGATACATGGATGCTAGTGAATCATTTTTATGATGGTATGTCTCCGACCATGTGAAGCGACTATTGGAAACCATGTGGAGGTAACTTTTTGAGCAAAAACCCGGATGAGGCCATGGACTTTTTGAACTATGTGGCGAGAAACCTCAAGGTATGGGATGAACCCGAATCGAGAGCCCAGAAAGATCAAGCCTTTGAACCACCGGAGGGGGGCATTTATGCACTTCCGAAGACACGAGATAAGCAAAGTAAGCCACTTTGACCCGAAGGTTGGAGGAGTTGGAAATAGGAAGCGAAGCCTGAAATGCAAGCGATCGCGAGTTACACCGCATCTCATCCCCTCTTGTTTTGATTGTAGGACAAATAGTCATCACAGGAGCAGCATCAGAGCATGCCCAGTAATATCTGAATGAATAAGCCACCCACAAATGCTCCGTATAGCCTTTATAACCACTAATTGGAGAAATCATCTGAACCTGTCATGGAAGCCAAAGCCCCCTGCATATATTCCTACGGGGCTGGCGGTTGGCTCCACTTCAACTATTGACGGTAGCCTCCACCTTCTTCTCTGTTGAAGACGGGCAATCACGAATTTAAGTAAAGTGGTAGGCACGTTTGTAAAAACGAGAAGGTATTGAATGTACGGAGACTAATCGAAAATTAAATGATCAGAAAGCTCACTCAACGGGGCTGGACGGAGTGTACTCTGAGATTTCGAGGTTGTGCAACCAGTAGTAAGGTTCTGAAAAGGAGGAATTTCCTTCCCGGTCGAGAAATGACATGAGAGGGATGCATGAAATAGGCTCGACAGTAGTCGAATGCGCAAATTGATGAAAGTCGAGAGCCGGTGAAACGACATTAAAGTGGTAAGGCGAGACCAGCGGTCAGCTTTAGTTAAGTCAACCCCCACAGTAGCTAACCCGCCACAAGAAGAACAGTCAACAAATAGGAAGAGGTGATTGATGTACCTCCCGTTCCCACAGGCTCGAAAAGAAAAGAATTCGAGTTAACAACTTGAAATGCTAGAGGTTTCTGGCCCAGTGAAAGTTAACATTCCTCTCTGACATGATCAAACAAGTCCCCACCTATGAAAAATTTTGAAGGACATGCACGGTAAAAGAGGTCTCAATGTAAATAAAAGGACTTTGAGGCGAGACGAGTGAGTGCCATCATTGAGTCTGAACCAGGTGAAAAGAATATAAAGACTAGGGATGTCCTACAATCTCGGTTAGTGGAGGCATTAGTGTGGAGAAAGCACTAATGGAGCAGAGGCTAGTGTGAACCTTTTTGTAGTATTCCATGTACAAGCAACTTGGTTTGGGTGAGGCCCCGAAACCCGTCCGTCACAACACGTCACTGGCCAGGTAGGTGCAGTAAAATCTTAGGAAGGGGACCGTTGAGGATGTTTTGTCTGAGTGGACGGTTTTACTATCGATGGAATTTTGTCGTACTTGACACGAGCGATTGCGATGGAGCCAATCATGTGCCATCATATTGGGAGGCTGCATTCTTAGCTACCGAATGCCATAAGCTACTTAGGAATGGGGTTATACGAGCTCACATTTGGAATATGACCTTAGAACTCAATATCTTTCATTTGAGTAAAGGCATGCCATGCACTGAGAGGAAGATGACTGTGAAGAAGTTTGTATAATAGATGCAATTCTTGAAGAGAGCAGGCTGTGACGTGAGGCCCAGATCTTATTAACGAGTTATCGAATGCACAGGAGAAGCGGGAACCTCGACCCTGCATGAGCACAGGGCGGGGGAGTGCGGAGGGAGAAAAATAGAAGTTCTACCTCTATTGGCGGTGATGAACCAAAGGGAACCTCAGCCAGGTTAGAGCTCAAACCCCTCGGTTGAGTTAAAAGTGGCATTCTGGGAAGGAAATGGCGTACCTGAATTTGTGATTTCATCACTGTTGACTACTTCAGAGCATAACTCTTTTCTCAAAAGGAACAAGCAAGCATTAGGGTGGAAAATTTTTTGATTTAAAAGGCATAAACCCATCAATGTTGCACCCATCATTTACCTAGAAGGAGAGTCTAAGGTTGTTAAGGCGACCACGACGAGGTTGAACCCCCACTTACGAGGAAGTAGTTCGCATTGAGTCCCAAAATTGCTCCAGTAGGGTATCATTTACCCCATTTCTGATACTTGCCAGGTATTAGCCAGTGGTGCCGAAAGTCAGGAGTGACAAAAGCGTGAAAAATGAAAAGGGTGAAGAATTGTCTACGGGCGCTCACCATCGAGATTGGAGAGTGTGCATAGATTATAGGAGGCTCGATGGGGGTAACAAAGAAAAGATCACTTCAGATTGCCATTCATCGATCGGCTCAGCAAGAGAGTTTCTGGACACCCATTCTATTGCTTTTTGGATGGTTATTCAGGGTACTTTCAGATAGAGATTGCGCCAGAGGATCAGGAAAAGACTACCTTTACTTGTCCATTTGGCACGTATGCTTATAGAAGAATGCCTTTTGGTCTTTGCTTGCTTGACCACTTTCGAGAGACGTATGCTTAGTATGTTTAAGCGATAGGGTGGAGCGCATAATGGAAGTATACATGGATGATATCCTTTATTATGGAGCCGATTTTGAAGAATGTACGATTAATCGCGGAGGCCATCCTGGCAGTGCGTAGAGGAAGAACACAGTGCTCAGTGGGAGAAGTGCCATTTGTAGTTTAACGAGGAATTATCTTTGGGACATTATTTCAATGAGGGGAATAGAGTTGACAAGCCCAATTGAACTTATTTCCAAGTGCCATCCCAATAGTGTAAAAGCACAGGTTAGAGCAATTCCTTGGTCATGCGAGAAGCCCCATAGAAGATTCATCGAGACTTCTCAGAAGATTGCTTTAAACCCACAGCCAAAAGCTCCTAGAAAGATGCCAAATTTGTTTGGGAGAAAGAATGCTAGGAGAGCTTTGAAGAACTGAAGTCCCATTTGACTCTTTGCGATAGTACGAGCACCCTAGCGGCGGTTGCCTTTTGAGTGATGTGTGAGTAAGTGAGTCTTGCCATCGGACGATGCTGACGAAAGGGAGGATGAAACCTCATGTAGTCTACTATGCAAGAAGCCAAAACCTTGAATGAAGCACAAAGGAATTATGCTACTACGGAGAAGATTATTGGCGAGTAGTCGCCTTAGACAAGTTTCGAGGACATACTTGGTCGGGTCACGATATAGTCATTTAGGACCATTCAGCTTTGAAATATCTCCCCAACAAACAAAATGTCTCAAAGCAAGGCTTATCGGAGTAGGTTCCTACTTCGGGGAGTTTAACTTGCAAATTAAAGACAAGAAGGGGGTAGAATGTTGTAAGCGAGATCATCTTTTTCAAGGTTAACGATAGCCCGTGACACTCATGGCCCACCCATGATGAGTTCCACGAGAATCTCGATACGATTGGAAAAGCTCCACTGGTATGCTCACATTGCCAATTTCACACCATAGCAGGGAGAAACCCATTTGATTGGAAAGGGCCCGAGGATAGAAAATATTTCTTTGCGAAGGTCCACTCTATTGTGGGAAGGCCACTTCTTGTTTAAATCTTGTGCGAGATCGGATAATCGAGGGAAATGTGTGCACGAGGAGAACAACGGGGGATTCGAGGCCCGCGCCACGAGTGCTGTGGTGGTCGCACCTTCCCGAAAGCGGCAATGAAAGTCTTTGCGATGGGTTTCTTGGCCTTCATTATTTAAAGAAGCACACCAAATGTGCCGTGTGTGTGATAGATGCCAAAGACTCGGGAAATTGTCTCGCCGTCATATGATGCCCCTGAACCCAATTTTAGTGGTCGAGCTTTTCGATGTTTGGGGCATTGATTTCATCAGGACCTTCCCCGCATCCTATGGTCACACATACATATTGGTGGGAGTGGACTATGTGTCCCGAAGATGGGTTGAGTGATCATGCAAAGGAGCTAATGACCACGAGGGGTGGTGCTTAAATTCTTAAGCGAACATCTTTTCTAGGTTCGAGGTCCCAAAAGCCATTATTAGTGATGGGTTCACATTTAACAAAACCTTTGAAAACCTCGCTTGGCTAAATACGGTGTAGTATAGGTGGCCACCCCTTACACCATCCTCAAACAAGTGGTCAAGTAGAACGCTATGAGAGATGAGACCATTTTAATGAAGGGTGGTAAATAGCAGCGAGAAGAAGAAGCTGGTCCATCAAGCTGCTTTATTCTTTGTGGGCCTAGAGAGCAGCTTTCAAGACAATCCTTGGAATGTCCTTATCGAGTTGGTCTATACTCTCTCTCTCTCTCTCTACTCCTTCTTCTTCTTATTCTTCTTCTCTTCTCATACTTCTGTATCTTCCTTCTCTCTTCTCTCCATATATATTATACATATATATACCTATATATATATATATATATCTTATATAACATATATTATATATTCATAACACCTTCTCTTACTCTCTTCTGCCTTCTTCCTGCTCTTCTTCTTCCTTCTTCTTCTTCTCTTCTGCTTACCATCTCTTCCTTCACTATACCCTTCTTCTTCTTCTCTTCTTCTGGTAAAAGCGTCACCTTCAGTGGAAATCAGATCACAGAGCATAATGGGCAATCAGCTTTGAACATGTGGATCAGTGGCGGAGTCAGAGATTCATGATCTCAATGAGTTGGAAGAAATACGAATGATGCCTACTTGAATTCAAAGATTGCAAGGAAAGATCGAAAAAATGGCATGATCAAATGATAAGCTGGGGAAGAAATTCAACGAGGGGACCAAGTCCTCTGTGTGACTCGAAACTCCACATTTTAGGGGTAAGCTCGAGTCGCGATGGGCCAGGTCCATTATCATTGTTCGATAGGCATACCGTGGTTCGATTGGACCTACCGATCAAATGATAACGGGGTGATCAAAGTCAATGGACCAGAGGTGAAAAGCCACATGTTGTGCCTGTGACCGTCGGGGAGGAAATTCTCATACGGACCCTCCACTGAAGTCCCACGAGTCCACACGTTCAAGGGTGGCTCTGTAGTCCCAAAAGCCATGATCTTATTGTTTTAATTTTTGATTAAATTTCTTTTTGTTTAAAATTTTTGCTTGATTTCAATTTATGTGACACACATGATAACACATTAACAAAATGAAATGACCCTTTTCAACCACCATGCATGTTTGAGGGTACGTTTCCGTCCAGCTGGTTTTTGCATTCCCATGCCAAGCCAGTTAGAGGTAATTTTCATATTTTTGGAATTTAGTTTTACTGGTAATACATGTCCTGCAGTGGCCAAATTCGTTTCTCTTTAATTTTTAAATTGTATTTTGTATTTCTACTCTTGCCTTTGGTTGAAAAATTAAAGCCACAGCCTTATTTACCTTAATCATTAGAACAATTCCATGCATGATTTAGTTTTGGTCAATTGAGGTTTGGCATATTTAACCTTGAACATTCCCCCTTTTAGCCTAATTCACACAACACTTTTGGCAGCTACCCAGCCGGTTGAAGCTATATACCTCTTTCCACTTTGCAAAGCCCCGGCCTTAAACACAGTGACAACCCATAATAGGTTTGTGTACACCCATATTTGAAGACCAATGTAGTCTTCCAAATGAAAAAAAAAAAAAAAAAAGCAAAAAGAAAAAGAAAAGAAAGAAAAAAGAAGAAATAAAAGCGACACTTTGCCTTTGAAACCCGAACTTGCAGTTCGAGGGTATATGCGAAACCTTTAAAGCCCGATGCCACAAACCTTGACGAGGGTTGGGGTCATGACTTAGTGTTCGCTACACGGATTGGATGGGTGGGGATTTGCGTGTTGTAAGTGCTTAATTCTCGAAGTCGGTCGGGTCGGGGTGAAACTGCGAGTTTGTGGTCGGTTGATCCCTTTTGGCTTGATGCCTAAACATGTAATTAGTTTGGGGAGTCATCGGTGGACCCCATTACCACGGACTTTAATTTGAAGTCGGGTTTTGCTTATTGCACCCACCATTAAATCAAGGGAAGAAATAAGAGTGTAGCTAGTCCTATTTAAGGTTGGTCAACAGTTTAAGGCCATGGCAGTAGCTAGGTTAGGGGGAGGGGAGCCAAAGGCTTTGCAGTTTATTGGCTCAAGTGTGGTTACCTTAAGAGCGATTAGATGTTGAGGTGGAAGTTCGAGTTGACTTAGATTTGGGCAAGTCATTGCCCTAAAACTTGTTCTTATATGGTTTTTGTTCTTTCATGTCGGTTTTTCATCACGAGGTGTAAATTCTTCATTTTAAAAGGTAAAGCCTATTTTGTACATCGCTTTTTTGGACATGCCACACTTTTGTAAAAGCTTTGACATGCATACCTTTATTGTTTTTAGCATTGCTAAGGGACTAGCAACGTGTCGAGTTGGGGGGAGTGTGATTAGTGCCCAAAGTGCTATTTTGAGCCCATTCAATATAGGTTTTGAGTGCTTTTTGCGCCTTAATCATATGAATTAAGCCGTTGTCATGTGTGTCACTTAGTGTTTTGATTTGTTTCGAGATTGTTTTGGATAGTTTGCGGGTCTTGGGAACTTGATCGACAAGCTTGGCTTCTTATTGATCTTGAATCACGAGAATCCTCGATAATTTCACCAAGGCGAGCGTTAAAGAAGAAGTATCAAGATGGGTTGAAGAATTCTTGGTAGTAATGAATAAAAAGTGCGAGTGATCAGTAGCAGCGGGAACAAACCGGGGGTTTTACCGCTATGATTGCGAAAATTTAAGCTGGGATGCCGAATTTATAGGCTAGCGAAATTTCGCTGGCTCTTGAAAATTTACTATTCTAAGCGAAAGATTCTCAATTCGCTATCTCACATGATTTTGTTATACTAGCGAGAAATTTGCTTTATAAGCGAAATTATAAACTAATGCTTGGTGTTTGATTCCAAAGCGACCACGTTTGATAAATTACCATTTGTCCCTTATGTATTTTCATATTTTAGGCATTTTTGTATTTTCACGCTTTGGGATTAGTATGGCCCACTACTGACTTTGTAACCTAAGTAACTTTCATTTTTAATACAGTTTCACGGCACCATTTTAGAAGTTTATTTGCTCTCTTCTCTCTCCTCTTTCTCACATTTTCATTTTACTTAAACACCCCTTGAGGATGACAACTCAAGAGGGATGCTTGGCTAAGCCTCCTGTAATATGAAGAAGGAGGGTTGCTAGCCCTAGTTTTGGGGCTACTGCGGGTTGTCCCTCATGCTTTAAATGATACAGTCTTTTGCATTTATGGTTCCAAACTTTCCAAACTAGGGTTTAATGCCATTTAATATGCTTTCTTTTAGTCAATACTTGTCTTTAGGGTTGATGCATTCTTAATGGTAGATGCGACATTCTTTAGATGGCATTCTGAGGCAAGTAAATAGAGGTTAAATGCTGGGGTTTTTCTAGCTGAATGGGACTTTACAGATACTTAGTATTATTTGTTTTGACTCAAATAGGGGTGGTTCTAGGGTTAGGTTTTATAGCTAAACAAAGAGATCCGGTTTTGGCTTTGACTACTTATGTCATTAGCCCTAATGCGAGGGAAATAACCGAGGACAGCACTTCAATACCCCGTGTTACCAAGCTAGTGACCTAAGCTAGGGTTACCATTTCACACTTTCATTTAAGCTATTATAGTTAATTAGTGAACAAACAACCTCCAATTTTTTTAACCAAATCCAAAAATCAAACAAAAGTCTCACCATTTGCAAACATTGATCACGAATCGATGATAGGATGAAAACCATCCGTGTTATTGCAAACGGTATACTGCGTGTAGCTTGACTCTGGCTGATGGGAGGAGGACTTATAGAAACAAATATTGTTGATTTAGAAATCACCCCTATCGTGGCCTGAATCAGGCGCATTGACTCACATGCGGTAGGGACGGGTGTTCGGGCTTTGGCGCTCGTAAATGGAAGCGGTTGGAGCCCATGAATTGGGCCTGATTGGAACCGTGGATTAGGCCCGATGTGTTATGACTAGCCTTTTTCTTGATGGAGGGCCAGGCCCGAGCCCATGGTACCCACAATGCCCCCCTTTTCCCGGCTGGGGAGGGGTTTCCTCCCCGATTGGGAAAAGAATGGTATGGTCTTGCCTAACGTGGGTATCCGTATACCGTTAATGCTGATGTGTTCCCAGATGCACTTTTCCGGGGAATTTCAGTTTTTCAATGCTACATTTACTGCAACTTTTGGTTATTCCTATAGATTGCAGGGTTTGCTATAAAGGCGTGCGGGGGTGGCGGCGTCAACGCGTCTCTACGGTTGGTCTGCGTCACGGTGGGTGATCATGGTGAGGCAGTCGGATGCTGTCGATCTTTGTATGTCGTAATGGCTTTCTGGTGGGACGTATGGCCTTGATTTTCAACTATGGATTGAGTGGAGCATCGGAAGGGGTATGCTGGGGTGTGCTAACTTGCATCTTGGAGATCGTTTTCAGGCCTTATGTGCCCTCTTGCGCTGTTGTGCCCTTGGGTGGTTCGAAAACTCGAATGGAATCCTCTGCCAAGGACACCTTCTCCGAAACCAACGGGGCTCCTCGTGTTCCTTTCCACTTTCATAGGCCCCTTGTTCTTTATTTCCCTTTGTAACTTCTTTAGGACCTTGGTACTTGGTGTACTACTGTCCTCTTTCTTAGCCTCTATATGTGGTCTGGACGGGTTATGTAGTCATAGTATGATCACTTTGTTGTAAGCATTGCTATAATTGGTTCGGATGAATTATGTAATCATAGTATGAGCACGTTGTTATAAAGCGATTAACTATCTTAATGATGCGCCCATTGGAGCAATTAATGAATTGACGTTTCCTGGAATTCCCGAGTTCACGGACATTGTTCTCATACCTTCTAATTCTCGGCTGGTGACATGGATTTAAACTTTATGGTGTGATTCAAAATGGACCGATCTATTAATAACATGGCGGTCTGGCCCAAACACGTATGTTAGAGTGGTTTGAGGGCCCACTTGGCTGGCCCACGTTTATCCACTATGCCCTAGGAATTGAAGTGTCGCCCGTAGTCAAATCGGCTGTGGAGGTGGTAAGTCAACAATGCATTTAATGCCTCCTCAGATGCTAGGCGTTTAGTATATAGGGTGCCATCATTTGGTTTCTCCTGTTCCTTTTCTTGGCATCTTTTGACTTACTTTCTTGTATTTTCCTTTGCGAAAGTTTTTCGGTGGTCACTGCAGATTTTTGCGAGAACCGTTCTTAGAACTGTTAGGTTCCAGTTTCACAGAGTAAACAATGCCAAGTTCTTGATGCGTTGAGTTTTGGTTGTCGGCATATCTTCGGCGATAAGGTAGTATGGGGATATGTCCCGAATCTTTGCGAGTGCAGGTGAATCTTGCAGGAGCTTGAGTGGATTGTATGGCTTTGCCTCTTACCTGTTTGGTATATGGCTTGGGGCTGATCTTCGTTCTTTCTTTCTCCCCCCTCTTTTGTCTGCTTGTAGAATGGCGAGAGGTCAGGAAGGGACTTCTACCAGTCAGGCGGGTCGCTCACGTGTGGACTGCACAGGGAACTCAGCTACTAAGCCGGCATCGTGTCTTAAGTTGTCTATAGAGGAGTTGAGGGCCTATTGTGAGATCCCCGATGCTATCGACCTTAAGTTGATGGAGGGCCGCGTGTCGACTGAGGGGTGTGAACACAGCGTGGTGTTTTACTGGGGCGCTGACTTGTAGTCGGGCTTTGATTTCCCGTGCCAACCCTTGTGAAGCAGTTTCTGCATTTTACCAGGGCGCCACCCGACCTTATTCATCCGAACACCCTGAGGGTTATGATTGATGTGGCGTACTGAACCACCTTTACTGGTGGATCTTTATTTAGTGGGGTCAGTTTTGTGTGCTCTGGGGAAGTAGCACGGTGGTCGGATGTGTGTAAGCCCAGGCCATTGCGGTTGTCACTAGACTCCCCGATTAAGCACAAAATGGAGGTGAAGGGGTGTGATCAGGGGATCTTAGAACCTTTGGGATGAGACCCACACAGTTCCTAAAGCTTAGTTTAATGTTAGCAGGTCTGAGGTTTTCAAGTGTGTATAAATAACGGGGCTTGGTTGGTTGTGGATGCGTACATATATATTCCTTTTAAGCGTAACTTATTGCTGGCTACTTGCGCAGGGAAAGCGAGGGTAGAATTTGGTGGCTGGGTGGAAAGGCAACCTTTAGAAGATCGTGGGTGTTAGAGGTTGCCAAGCGGGAGGCTGCCATACAAGGTCCTCCTAAGCTGTGAGAATGCGGGCGATGTGAGTCCTGGCTCAGGCGCCACACAATCTTCAGAGCCATCCAGAGTGCTCGCGCCTTCGAAATTGTGGACGGGGAGCATTTTGTCTGGCCGTGCGTGCAGCTTACTCGGGCCGGCGCGCCACGAATGGGAGACTCGGAGGCCAGGCGGTTAATGGGGAACTTGTGATCGCTCCTCCAGTAGCCTTCCTCTTACGGGTGAGGGATTCTGGTCTGCTTTCGGGTAGCATCTAGTCGGAGACGAGGGGATAGCCACTGGGCGCCTTCGCGACCAGGAAAGGCGCCGTCACTTTGAGCCCCAGTGCATAAGAAAAAGAAGGGGATACCTGGAGGACGAAAAGTTCTTAAGGCCGGAGTAGAAGATTTCATCCCTTGGGTTTCCTCGGAATCCAGGCCTCCCCTGGATCTGGAGGAAGAGGAGGAGGAAGACGGTATGTACGGGCTACTTCACCGCTATGCTGCAAGGAAGCGAAAGCGGGATGCTAGTTCCGAGCCGGTGGCTGACAGCATCTCTGAACCAGCCAGGGAATCGAGTCATCCTGCTACGGATGGGGACTCAGAGGTGTAGGCAATTACTATTTCAGGTTCGCCTGAGATGGGATTGAACGATCAGCTGGCTCCTGAAGACGTCGCCGAGGTGGAGTAAAGGGAGGAACTCGATCCGTGGCAATCCATGTCGTCCATGTCCGTCACGAGCGGTTGTTGATCGATCGGGCAGACTCAAGGGCATGCGGGCCGGGCGGAAGAGGCCATTACTACCGGACCGAATGCTATTGAACTCATATCTTCCGCCTCGCGGCCCGTCTCTCCCCATGGAAGAGGTAACAACGCCCGGGCTGGATGGCATCCAGGAGATCATAGACCGTTGGAGGCCCTTCTTGCTTGGGAATCAGGCCGACCAGCCATGGTTATCTGGCCTTAACTTCTTTACTGTTTGCATTCTTTACATTGTTAAATTTCAGTACAGGTGAAGAGTATAGCCTGCACAGTTCCTGTAAATCCTTTGTAAAGGAAGATCCAGGCAGATTATTGAGGATGGGATGCAAGTGTACATGACTATGTCGTCGACCGGGCGGTAAGTCAATAGGTGTTACGGACTGTGCTAGCATTAATTGTTAGTTGTTGTTGTATTCTTAATATATTTCTTCCGCGGTGTGCACATATCGAATTATATGGCCTTCGACAGGAGTTTCAAAGCTAGGCTAAGGGATCGAGGAAATTTGCACGGCTTTTATGCGCATTCCAGGCGCTATCCGACCAGGAGGTTCGGGATGCTTCCCTAAAGGAGGCGGAGTCAAATGCTCAATGTTGGGAGTCGGAAGCAAAAGGCCGGAATCAAAGGAGCTGGTGGCGAGCGAAGAGGATACCACCCATCACGAGCGGCGATGGCGACGAGAAAGAAAGGAGCGGCTAATGCGGGAGGCGCGGAATGGAATCTGAGCTGGCCGGTCCGGCGATGCTGTATTGCTTCGGATGGCGCTAGCAGACGGTCGGACCTAGGGTGGTAGAGTGGGCCTTGTCGTCTTGTCTGGCCGAGTCGAAGATGGAGGAGGGAAGCTAGCCACTTAGCAGATGAGCGAGTTTCCTTGCTTCTAAAGCTTGGGGCTTGTAAAGATGTGGTGGTTGATTTCCAGCCAGAGGTTGCGAAAGAGAAGAAATCTATGGAAGAGGAGTTCAATGCGAGCGGCGACGTGATCTTTAATTACGACTACGGGTGTTGTGCCTCTGCTCATGATATCTGTGGTAGTAAGTCACAGATCCTAGATGGGATTCCTGATACGACGAAGCCCTTACCTCCAGAATTCTTCATCAATCCTCGATTCCCCCCAAGCGCAGACCCTGGGGCTCTGGCCTCCGATCTTGATGCCACTGCTAGAGAGGAACGTCCGTCTAGGGTTCTTCCAGCCCCTGAGTCAGTCAGAGCCTTCAACCAGAGTGGATCGGAAGAGTGAGGACGGATCTTTCTTGGCGAGGCTAGGGACTACTAAGGACTCTTGACTCATACCCTGTTTTCCTTCTCTTTTTTTTCTTTTTTTCTTTTTTTGCTTATATTTTGTGAATTTAGAGTTTTTCATGGAGAATGCACTGTTTTGCTAATTTTGTCGAGCTCTTTTTTGAACTAAATAACGTGTTTTTGTTTAGCCGGATTGAACATTCGATTTTACAGCGCTATCTTGACTTTGTCGTGAATCGGCTGGGTGGTAATTGCACTGGGCCGGATGAGGCTTTTAATCATATAGCGCCATTCGGACTTTTGATGTTGGACCAGCTAGGTGTTAACCAAACGGGGCCGGATGGAGCTTTTAATGATATAGCGCCATCAGGACTTTTGATGTTGGACTAGCTAGGTGTTAACCAAACCGGGTCGGAGGGGGCTTTTAATGATACAGCACCATCCGGACTTCTAATGTGGACCAGCTAGGTGTTAACCAAACTAGGCTGGATGGGGCTTCTAATTATATAGCGCCATTCGGACTTTTGGTATGGACCTGACTAGGTGTTAACGAGCTAGGCCCGAGATGGGGCTTTCCCAATTATATAGCGTCCATCTAGACTTTTGATAATGAACTTGACTAGGTGTTAATCAAGCTTGGGCCCAGGATGGGGACTTTTAATTATATAGCGCCATCCGGACTTTTGATGTAGACCTGCGTAGAAGCAAAGTGAGACAAAGAGTATGTATGAAGATTCAATCACTCTTTATTGATAATACCTTTTAAGGTGTGTAGCGTTCCACATTCTAGGCACAGGGGTTCCGTCTAGTTTGTCTAATGAGTATGATCCGGACTCGCCGGCCCGTGTTACAAGATACGGTCCTTCCCATTTGAGGTTGGGACTTCCAGGCTGCTGGGTTGGCAATGTTTTCAAAGACCTTTCTGAGGACTAGGTCACCCAGCTGAAAGGCTCGGGGCCTCACCCGTTTGTATTAGGAATTTTCCAGGCGGCGGTAGTAAGATGCTATACGGTAGTTCTTTGTTTCTATGGTCATCAGCCAGTATCTGAATCCTTGATTACTAAATGCATTACCACGCTCAAGACACATCCGTTTAGTGTAGGCATACGATTTTTCGTAGGGATTATAGCCTCCCATCCACGAAGTAAGTGCAAAAGGGGATACCTTGGGTTGATCTGCTTGGCCGGTAGTTACATGTAAGCCCCGAAAGTACAGGGAGTTCATCAACCCATTTCCCTTAGAATCCGGCTTTTCAGAAGCGATCCGATAAAGTTTTGTTAAGCTTATTTAAAAGCGATTGCTTTACTTCGGATACCGGGAATTAGAGTCTGATTTTTTATCTTTAATTCTGAGTAGAAGTTTACGTAGACACGGCCTATCAGATTGGGGCCCGTTGTAAGGGATACCTGATCGCCCCGAGGAACAGAATCGGCGCACGATATGCTTCGGATAAATAGAGTGACATCTGCATCGTGATCGATCTGAGAGGCTTAGGCTTCTATCCATTTACTAAAGTAGTCAGTGGCTACCAGTAACAATTTCTTTTGAGCCGGGTGAGGGTGGGCGTGGCGGGAGCTATATCAATTCCCATTGGGTAAAGGCGAGGAATCTTGAGATGGAGATCAAGTCTTGAGCTGGTGATTTCAAGATTGGAGCTAGTTGTTGACAACGGTCACATTTCTTAACATAATCAATGGCGTCGAATTTCATGTTTGGCCAATAATACCCGTGAGTGTGAGCCCTGTGAGCTAGAGTTCTACCACCTGGATGATTTCCACAAATCCCCTCAGCCAGCGGTCGGCCCGACACGTCGCGGCCGCGTTCGAGGTTAAGCATTTGAGATCTGACGAATCCGAGGATCGTATAAATAAGTACGCCATTGACGGGAAAACCTAACCAGTTGGATTTAGTCTTGTGGCCTTATCCCTCTCTCATGAGGTTCTCCTTTGGCGATATACGGCCACTATAGGGTCCATCAGAAAAAAGGAACCTGGAAATACACTTGGCCACTTAGGGAGAGACAATTGAGGAATTCGGCTGATAGTAAATGGGTAGAAATATCGTTTCGGCTATCGGTAGAGAAGCGACCACAGCGATTAAGGCATCTGCTCTCACATTACGGTCCCGGGGAACATCTACAGCTTCCGAATGACCAAAACTACCCAGTTGTTTTACCATGGAGACATATTTTGCCATTCGAGTCTCGAGTTCGAACTTCTGCTCGACTTGTCAGATGTAGCTGGGAATCACTGCAGGCTGGGAGCTTAGCGAGCTGTATTGCGGCTACTAGTTCGATCCCGGCTAGGATGGCTTTGTATTCTGATTCATTGTTGGAGGTGCTGAAGCCTACCCAGATTGCTTGCTCGATCGTGTCCTGCTCGAGGGGATCTCGGCTGAGACCGATACCACTTTCGTTACGCTCACGATGCCAGATTAACCGCCGCAGGAATCCACTAAGTTGAATTAGCGAGGAGTGCGTTTGGTGCGGGGGGATTCGGTGACGAATGCAGCTGGAACACATCCCGCTATTACAGATGGCCGAGTGCTATCTTTGGATCTGGTATTCACTTGGATTCGATTGGCGGGCCATTCTTCCAAATAAGTCGAAGCTTATGAATGGTGCTCGAAAGGAAGGTTGGTGACACCACAGCGGGGTGCGGAAGTGCAAGAATTTGAGTTTTGTTTGCTATTCGGACTAAAGCGAGAGAGCTGTTCGAGATGGTTGTACCTGGTTTTCGCGTCGGCTAAGGACTTGTTGACGAAAAACACTGGCCTCTGTCTTCCATCCTCATTTTCTTTAAACAGGGCGACACTCACTACGACATTTGACACTACCAAATGTGTCTGAGCAGTCTCCGCAGGCCATAAGGCTAGCAAGCAGCGGGGTTCGGTGCGTCTTGTTGGTTTCCTCTGAATGCCCGATCGATTTCCTCATTTCATCCAGGCGAGTTGGCGCGAAGTGGCGAAGAATGAAGCTGTCGGTCACGTGAGCCGTGAGGAATGGGCAGCCCCAGAGCTGACGACCTGACCTTGATAAAGCTGATATGCCTTTTACGGAATCGGGTTTGGTGAGTCAGGATGCCTTAAAATTTGGGCGAGGGTTGAAGCTATTCCCACATGTATCACCATGAATCCGAGAGCCAGGCCACCACATTAACACAGTCGCGCTGCGAGGTTGAGTTTCATGCCATATTCCTTGAGGAGTTCGAACGCCTCTTACAGATTTGTAGCGTGATCCGGGCGTTCCTTGGACTTTACCAGCATATAGTCAATATATACTTCCATGGTCTTTCCGAGCAGCGGCCGAAATATTTTAGTTAACAGTCTCTGATATGTTGCTCCGACATTCTTTAACCCGAATGGCATTATGTGCGATGAGTATAAAGCCGTAATGGGGGTGATAAAGGCATTTTTGCGCATCGGGGCGGTGAGTAAGCAGGGATCTGGTGGTATCGGAGAGGCGTCTAGGAATGACAACACAATGCGGATGATGCATCGGCTTGATCGATCTATCTGCCGAGGCGGGGAGGAGAGTTGTCCCTTAGGGTGCGTCGTTGGTCGTATGGTCCCTACGCGTACTCTCCTTTCCTCATTCTTTGGCACAACCCCTCGACATTGGCGAGCCATTAAATTATCGACTTCTACATTGAATCCGTTTTGAGGAAGATTATCCCGCCCGGCTGGAATGACGGTGGTGGTTCGGGTGAAAACGCTTAACTCTTTGCCTGACAGGCCTAGCAGACGGGATAACATTTAACTTGTGGGAGGCATGAGCGGGGCTAATACCTGTCATATCCGCATGGCTCCAAGAAAATACATCGGTATTAGATTGCAATACTTGCTGCAATCGTTCCTTCTCTTCCCTGGACAGGAGAGAACTTACGTATGTACACATCGACAGCCCGAGGTAAGGGTTCCAAGGGGGTCCATGATTGCTCCGATCACGAGGAAGCGGCCGGGCGTGGCTGCGGTGCTATTCAGAGGATGGGGCCTCGGGGTTCAAATTGTTGGTGCTTTCTTCTTTCTCCTGCCCTTGTAACGTGATTGATAGTTAGCGAGGAGGCCCCCAACTGAGCTACTGCGAAGGTCCCGACTGCTTGGCCCCGGTCGGGATAGCGGTTAATCGATGGTAGGTCGAGGGCCGCAGCTTTCATAGAGTGCGTGAGCGAGCCTGCGATAGCGTGTATGGCCACGAGTCTTCGACCACTAAAACGGCCTTGTTAAGTGACTAGCCACTGCCCTTTGTGGGGAAGGCGATATCACTATGGTAAGTGTAGTTGCTTGCATTGAATCCAGAATGAGACTTTGTCGGCGTCTGAGCTTTATCAAATGGGACTTTCCTAATACACTTTGAGGCGGGAAGGTGCAACGAGGTCAACGACATTACTACCAAGATCCAAACGCGAGGACTAATGCGCGTCAAAATCATTAATGCATAAAGTATTCTGAGAGTGCGTCGCGGTGTGGGTGAAGTGATCTAGACGGGTTAATAGGAGGAAAGGATATGGGGCCATCCGCAGGAATTTGTATTGGTGTCTTGCATTGTCGGAGTGCTAATGGTGTTCACTCAGGCTCGGACTATGGCGACTCGAAGCATCTTTCTTCTTTTCCTCTTGGACTAGTACTGATCATCGGTTGGACCACCCAATATGTAGTTGATGGTGGGTCGGGGTTCAGATGGGAGTTCTGTGCCAGCAACTACTCTTTCAACTGATGGGGCGGTTTCTGCTATGTCGGTCGGCTCCCTAATGTATCTTCTGAGGTGGCCAGCCCGAATCAATCTTTCCACCAAGAACTTTAGGTCTCAGCCAATGAGTTAGTTTACGTAGTCGTCGTCACTTGTGTGTCCTTTCCTCAGAGATCGATTCATATTTGCTTTCGAGTCCGTCTGCATTAGGCCCCAAAGGCCGTTTAAAGTCGGGAGTCGGATGGGAGGTAGGGCAGAGTCATAAGAGATGTTTAGGAAGGCCTTATATAGGCTTCTAAATTGCCTCCATTAAAAATAAGTAAATTGAGATTTTAAATGAGATTTATAAAGTTCATTAACTGACTACAAGTGAATGTGGTCATTCACTCACATTCACCTTATTTAACATTTTCCAATTTATTAGAGTGACTATTTCATGACTTTAAACTCTTAAATTTGTAAAACAGCTTGTTGAGTAGATTTAGATAAATTAAATTTAGTTTTTTTTTAATTGGCTGATTTAGAGCCAGTCTTCTTTATTTTAAGTTAGCCTTGATTTCTTACATTTATTAGGCATTGTTGTCTAAATGTACGAGATAGGTAGAGGTAGATGACCAAATTGAAAGATATTTAAGGGAACAATTCATTGGTTGATGGAAACAAGTTCCTCGCTGAAGAAAAAGAGAAATTAGAAAGACATCATGGACCCACTGACATTAGTGATGACAAAAGCATTGAATGAATGTACAATTTACAGTTTACAGACTTTGTTGGATTAATATTTGTATAAATATAATATTTTGAAATAGATGTTAATACTCAAAAGTCCATTTTGTTGTTCTTATAAAAAAAAAAAAGCCCCTTTCTTTTAAAGATATAGAATTAAAAGTAGTTTTTGATGAAAAACAGGTGCTTAGAAATTCATGAAAAGAAAAAGTAATAAAATCACTTTTATGTTTTATAGAAAAGTGCTTAGTAAGTGGTTCTTCTAAAAAAATTTCTATTAAAAGAATTTCAACTAATTGCATTAATAATCGTTTGAATAGAAAGTTACTCATAATATAATTTTTTTTTAGGAAATATTTGATAGACAAAGAGATTGGAAAAAATGATGGTCTCCACAAGGAAATTGAATGCAGTCAGAAAAAATATTAGCGGCCCAACATTATTGAATAAGACAATTAAATGAATTGTAACACATGCACAACTAAAGGGATCTCAGCCATGGCCTGTGAGTCCGGCCGCAGGCGATAGCCTACCGGCGGCCCAGTGTGTTTTAAGGGTCCGGGCGCGGGAGCCACCGGCCGGTTCGGCCCGTGGGCCGGCCGGTCGTGGGCTTTTAGGGCGCAATAGCAGTCAGCGGGTCAGAGGGCGCGCAAGGCCGAACCTCGAGTAGAAGTAAGTTAGGTTTTTATTTTAAATTGTATTTAAAAAGTTAAATAAAATAAAATAAACTTAAAACAATTTAAAATAAAGCATCTTAGTTTAAAAATTTTATTAACATTAGAATATAATTCGTTTAGTGTATGAAAGTTCTGTCATTTTATAAAATAAGTCACGTCATTGGGTTGGCGTCTTGTTGTCGATCGATTTGTCTTATTATTAAGAAAAAATAAAGAAATCTGATATGCGTTTAGCGAGAATGTTTTAATCATTTATTTTTAATTGTGAGAATTATCATGGATCCATTCATGTTTTGATAAATTTAAGTTCGTATCGATCCTTAGTGCGAACTTACCGAGCGTGATCTGATGCGATATAACGTAAAGCTAAATTCCAATCTTTTAAACATGAATGCTGTTGATTGCTTGGTGACAACCATTCATTTTTCTTATGGCTCTTGCTGCGCTAAAGCGACTTAAAATGCGTTATGCTCCACGAACCGCGATTAATACATCACGTCTGATAATAGATAAACATGAAGTATTTTGTTGTTGTTTTTTCACTTGGTCTAAGAATTTAATTCTTGTTTAACTTGAATGGAATTGTTCTATGACTAAGATATCTATCCCATATCGGTTGTATTATTTGGAGGAAGCCCAGTTGTTCTTGGCACCCTACTTTTAAACATTTAAAGGGGGCTTTTATAAAAGATGAGGAGAACTTTGTGTAGATGATGATTTTATCAGTAATATACATTCCAGTATTTTAACATAAAATGTTATAAAATATATAATAGCAATTTCGCCGTTTTTAATTTTAGCTGATTTTAATTGATGCTTGAACTTGTAAATAGCTTTGCAGTAATTTCATCTGAAACATCAATTTTAATCTAGGGTCGACAATTAGCCAAGGTATAATAAATCAAAGTATTTCTTCCCAATATTTTTTAATCTTTTCTATCATTGCAAAATTGTTCATTAAAAATTTCATAGCAAAATAATTTTGTAGTACATTATAAATACTAGTTATTTGCATAATGACGATGTGAGAAGTTGGATGATACATAATTTTAAAAAATATTTGTTGAAACATCAAAAATTTCAAAGATACCGTAGAAGGTCATGATGTGTCCGTCATGTCATTTAATACGTCAGCTGTCTAAATCATTTATTATTATTATTAGATGGTTGCAGTTGTATAATTGTACTACCTTTTATATTTTAATAATATTTTGTAAAAACATAAGTAGAATTATCTAATTAGTATATCTAAACTTATATTTTTCTTTTCATATTTACAATTTGCAAATGATAAAAATAATTGATGACAACGAACGATTAATCTTATGTCACGTATAATTTTCCCCAATGTCTGTAAACTTTGTTTTAATCATCTTCGCAGGTCATTTAAAATATGTACTGTGTAATCACATTAAAATAATTTTCATGATCGCAGTGGCTTGAAAATCAGATTTTGGATAAAGGTAAAATAATAATTTCGGTTGAAAATCCAAAAATTTTCTAGATCTCGGATATTGCGAGAATGGACTACTCGAGTTGAATTAAATGCCATGGTTAGCCTCTGTCGAATTTCGTTGGATTAAGTGGTCGGGATTTCAAGTTTTTCGGGTGTGGGATGTCGGATAATGACAGCGAAGTGGGGATGCAAAGTGGCGCCTAGGAGTGTGACACTTGCTTCAAGACATTTGGTCCACTTGAATGAATGGCTCGCGATTAGCATGTGGAAAGGAATTCATGCATTTCGTATTAAAGTAGTATGGTGATGATGTCGTAATAAGAAATTAAAATTAAAAAAAAGAAAAGAAGGAATTATGATAGCCACACATTTGAAAGAGCGAGGGAAGGAGGAAATTTCCTCCTTTGGCTGGATGTGGTGTGCTCTAAAATGAGGGAATCACGAAGAAGAGTCGTGAGGAAAGGAAGGGAAAGGGGAAGGAAGGGAAAGGGAGAAAGGAAGATTTTCTCGAGGTTTCGAGGGGCGGGTCGACGTTAAGTGGGTTAATTACTAAAGTTGGTGCGCGATTAGGATCTACGTGTGGACACGAAAAGTTGGAGTTCGATATTTCGAGAGGTAGGATCTTTACCTCTTGGTTTTACTTTGCTTTAAAGAGCTTTATAATGAAGTAGGGGGTTAACATGGGAGGCCGTGAAGGCCATGGAAGTGGTCAGGAGCCTTGGGAGTAGGGTCACGGTTTCACTTGACCCCGGTTGCATGGACGGTGGGAGTTAGGATTTTACTAGACACTGAAAGTTTCTAGATGTTGTGATTAGTGGTTGTGATAATATTGTTTGGGACCGGATTGGTTCATGT
Source organism: Tetrastigma voinierianum (assembly GCA_016808115.1). NCBI lineage: Eukaryota > Viridiplantae > Streptophyta > Magnoliopsida > Vitales > Vitaceae > Tetrastigma > Tetrastigma voinierianum. Next base: position 162,787 of record JAEQBH010008326.1, on the reverse strand, counting down.
TTGTGAAGGGACGGTGAAGTGCCACATTCAGAAAGGTCAATTTTGAGACTAGGTATGTGTTATGGCTTGAGTGAATAACATGCGTGTGTGATCTTGCGGGTTGCTCAGGCGCGTATTTTTGATGTCTGCTGGGACTGGTTTTGAACAGTGATTATATGCCAAGTACTGTTTTTCCATGGGTTGTAAATGTTTGTGTAGTCTTTCATTCGTGCATGTAACATGAGGAAAATGCGTGGCATCATGCATTTCATATGCAGTCACATCGCGTCCAGGTCGGGTGTGGGTGTAGGGGAAAGGTTTGTTCGTGATGTTGGTGAATGGGTCGTGAACTTGGAAAAATGGAATGAGAGTCACAGGTAGAGATTAACTAGTATGGAAGTAGTGAATGATAAATTTACATGTTTTGGGCGGACGAGTTGGGAGTAGATCCCCTCCCACAAGGTGAAAGTCGAATGTATTCCACGGTTAGACATGAATTAGGCGATATAAGTTCGTGAAAATGTTGAAAGGCGTCGCGACGTCACTGCGGTGTAAACTTAGGGAAATCCGTGGCCGCAAAGAAAAAGAAACAAAAAATCGATTTTTGATAAATAAAATTGGAGGGTTTCGATGGTTTAGTCATAGTGTATGGTGGTTTTATTCACCTTGGCATTCAGTGTAGAGGGAGTCGATTGGGACTTCAGTGGGTGGCGTGAAGTCGCGTCTAAATGCATGATATAGACATTTCATATAATAGAAATATCAATTGGCCAGCTGGAATGTGATTAATTGTTTATATATGTCATTGCATATGCATTTTAGGTGGGAAATGCTTGCTTGTAGAGCACTATAGCAGAACACTCATTCCCCGTCGTGGGACCCCAGCTAGTCTGAGGGACTATCAGGGAGACGGTGCATGAGTAGAGGTAGCTTGTGAGAAGAAAGCCGAAATGTGGCTTTGAGTAAAGATTTGTAAATATGTATAAATCTTTTTTTTTGTAGAACAAGCATGAAAGTATGAGAATATAGTTGATAATTATTATTATTTTGAGTATTGGTTTGTGGAGCGCCGAGTCGTTTCTTTCGGGTATGTGTGCGTGATCTGGTCTTATAGATTTTTCGTAAGGAGTTGTGAACGGTCGACCAGGACACCCAGTTTGGGAGCGTCTAACTTGGTATCGAGTAAAGGTAAGCGATTCTGGCAGGGCTCGGTGGGTGTAGAGTTAGGTATATGAGATACCTAGGACTTTGTGGGCACGGGATAGATCATACATCAGTGTGCATTTTGGTGAAATAAATGTGATGTGTGATGGTTTATAACATGTGTTGTATGTGAATTGTGTGAATTTGTATGCTTGGTGAATAGCATAGGAGGAAGGTTGAACACTAGGGTAGAGAAACTATAACCTTAGGTGTTCGAGAATTTTGGGAAGAGTAGTCAGGGAATAAGCACAGCGAAAAAATATATCACATTTTATATTTTTTACGCGGACGGAGTGCTCAGGACCTGCCCCGTGAATAGAATGGGTTTTGAGATTAAGGAAGAATTATTAAGTTTTACCTGAGGAAAGAATTGTAATTAAATTCCTAGAAATTTTAGAAGTGAGTAAAGAGCGGTGTTCGAAACTCACGCATCTTTAGGAGTAAGCGGGAGAACTAAAAGCAATTGAAAAAAAAATTTGTTAGTCTGAGCGAAAGCTGGGGATAGCTCACGCCAATTTCCGATGCTTGGGTCCGCGACACGGTGTTGGTCGTGACGGGGCGGCAGTCGCGCGAGGGCGAGGGCGAGTGCGATGCGGAAATACATCACGCTGCAACTTGATGCAGCCGCGCCGCGACTGGCCCGGCGGCGGCTACGGGCGAGACGAGGCGAATTGGCGGCGTCCGAGTTGGTGTGGCGACTGGACTAGAAAGGGTTGAAGCTGCGACATCCCTTTGGTGTTGCGACTGGTGGGTTGCGATGAGTCGGTACGGGCTGACCAGGATTTTGGTGCCGTGGGAGGGGCGTGGTTGGTGTCGCGACATCGTTTGAGTCGCGACGCCCGTTCCCCTCATTCTGATTAGGCGGAAGCGGAATCGTGGCGTATTAGCGGAAGTGGGGTGAGGCTGGCGAGTGGATGTTGGCGAGCGCCGAGTGAGGTTGCGACATGGGTGGCAGTGTGGGAGGTCGCGACCTGGATCTTGGCGTCGCGACCTGGAAATCTCACTGTGGACAGGAACAAAGTCGCGACAAGAAGTTGATGTCGCGACATCGAGAGATTGAATCTCAGGAAGGGTTGCGACTGGTTTGATGTAGCGACACGGCTGGCGTTAGAGCGGGAGGCGGTGTCGCGACCCGGTTTAGTCGCGACACAGGTTAGCGGTGTGGTCGCAACTTTGGATTGGAGTGCGACTGGCACATTGCTCTTAAATTCGCAACCCATTTTGAGGTCGCAACTGGCTTGTTCGAGTTTAGTGTCGCGACTGGACCTTTGTCAGTCCTTTATTTACTGCTTGTTCATGGGCCATTGTTCGCGGCATTCCTGAGGTGGAAAAAAAAAAGTACAAAATTTTTAAAAAATTTTCTTGTGTGTGATTCAATAAATAAGATATTTATATTGAAGTTACTATAAATGCATCGACTTGGTATATGAAAATTTTTACTTTTTCGGTGTGTGAATAGTGTCTCGGGGCTGTAATTATACCCTTGAGATACGTCATTAATGTCGTATGTTTTTGATTTCGTGATTTGTGTTTCAAATTGCGTGGAAGGACATATACACGGTGTGATGTATATGGGAATTGTGATTGCGCGGTTATTGCGCAGGAAATTATATGCATGGTGTCATGCGTATAGGAAAAAGGGTGAATGCTAAGGTTCGGAGCTATAACCTTAGGAACTTGGATAAGGAAACGAACATGAAAGTTTTGAATTTATTTATGAGGTGGTTGCGATTAGCAGGTGGGGACTGAGGGAGCAGGTGGGGTTCATGGGTGTAAAGTCTATTAGTAATTGGCATGTGCATTACTAGTTGGACTGAGTGAAAATTTAATGAAAAATTTAATGTTTCCATTGGACATGTGTAGATGGCTAGTGGGCGGTCGTGCAGGCGGCTGGTCGACGTGGCGACGTTTGATCGTGGCCGTATTTGATCGACGTGCCGCTGGTGGTGGTGGTGTCTGCAGTGAAATTGCTTCCGCGCTCGGCGAGCATAGCGGAGTGGTCGGGAGGTCAATTAACCTCCCGGAGGTTGGGATCACATCATCCTCAGGCATTAGCGGGGGAAGGGAGACCCGATGAGTGGCCAATGGTAGTTTATCTGCAGATGGAGAACATAATGGAGGCTGTGGAGATCACCTCCGATACGACCCCGGGAATTAGGTTAGTTTGCATTCCCGGCTAGGGCGAGGCACCCGGGTATGAGTGGAGATGGGCGAGGGGCTTCCTAGAGATTTAGAGGTATGACATGGACGGGGTTCGGGAATTTGTTCATGGGCAAGTATTTTCCGGAACTTCGAGACATCTCTTCGAGAGTTCCTGAAATTTGAAAGCGAGGAACGATGACGGTGATGGAGTGCGTGGCGGATTCTTGGCTGGGTTAACCGCCGTATGCGGAATGATTCACGTGGCCACGGACATGGCTGAGGTTAGGAGGTTCGAGGGAATGGTGGGGTATCTGTTAGGAGTAGGATTGTGAGTCTCACTTCTGGGATATGGATTATGGTTGGAATGACCACTATATAGAAAGAGAGATTGAGGGGGATGCAGGCATTAGATCCTACGAGTACTAGTGGGAAGAGGAAGGGGGATCGGCTGGCCCCTGGATTCAGGGAAGGGCGAAGAGCCTCTGGTTCACGGCGCGAGATGTTGAAGGGCAATGGGGCGGAGTGAGCATGCTTTGCCATCGGCTGGACACGTGAGAGGGTTGCCGTAGAGCGGGGGATCCCGAGGGGTTTTGAGCCGGTGCAGGTCCAGTCATCAGTGGGACAGGCGCGGACTCAGGTTGTTCCTTCTCACTCCGGTGTGGGTCAGAGGAATCAGTTTCCGTTGCGAGGGTGCTACATAAGCGCCTTCGACAGTACAGACAGGCCAGAGGGGCTAGGGTATGGGTCGAGGTCAGGTGCAGGGCTCACAGGCCAGGACTTCGAGGACCCAGGGCGTGTCTACGCCATAGTGCCAAAGGCTGAGCGTGCATATCAGCCAGATGTACAGGGTATGTTTTTACTCCTGTATGTGTTGCTAGGTGCATTATGTTCATTATTATTGCATCATGCGTGATAGGTTTGGGCTTAGAGGGTGAAACCTCTGGAAGAGCCAGTGTTTGGGGAATTCTCCCTTAAGAATTAGGGTGAGAGTTGGAAATGTAGAGACTGTGAGTCAGAGATCTTAATGATTCTGCTCATGGTTGGGTCGCCTGTGCATGTGATTGCATATATGGGTGTGTGGAATTTCGGGACGAAATTCTTTTAAGGGGGGAGGAATGTGAAACCCCAGAAAATCCAAGATTTTGGATAAAGGGTAAAATAGTAATTTTTGTTGAAAATCCGGAATTTTTCTAGATCTCGGATGACGAAACGAGCTTATCCGTTGAATTCGTCTCGCGAAATTTAGCTACCACGTCGAATTTCGTTGGATTCCGAGGTGGTCGGGATTTCACGTTTTTCGAGGCGTGGGATGTCGGATGACACTTGGCAAGGTAAGGGGATGCCACATGGCACCCTAGGAGTGTGACACTCCAAGCGAACTTGTTTGGTCACTTGAATGAATGGCTCCTGATTAATAGCCATGTGTGGAAGAAAGATTCCATGGCTCATATTAAGCCATGTGGTGATGATGTCATAATAAGAAATTAAGAAATTAAAAGAAAAAGAAGGAATTATGATAATGCGCATTTGGGCGAGGAAGGGAGGAAATTTATCCTTTGTGGATGTGTGGTGTTAACTCCCAAAATGAGGAGAAATGCAAAGAAGAAAAGAATCCGTAGAGAGAAAAGGAAGGAAAAGGAGAAGGAAGGAAAGGGCAAAGGAAGATTTCCCGGGTTTCGGGCGGTCGACGTTCGACAGTTCGAGTACTAAAGTTGGTGCAGCGATTAGGATCTACGATGTGGACACGAAAGTTGGAGTTCGACAAACTCAGAGGTAGGATATTTTCTACTTGGTTTACTTTGCTTTAAAGGCTTTATAATGGTGAGGAGTTCTTTATGGGAGGGTCGTGAAGGCCGAAGTAGAGTGGATTAGAGCCTTGGGACTAAGGGTGCAGTTTCATGACCGGTTGCATGGACGATGGGAGTTAGGATTTTACTAGAAACTGAAAGTTTCTAGATGTTGTGATTAGTGGTTGTGATAATATTGTTTGGAACCGGATTGGTTCATGTTTGTAAAGGGACGGTGAAGTGCCTTGCCTGTTGAAGGTCAAATTTGAGACCTAGAGTATGTGTTATGGCTTGAGTGAATAACATGCGGTGTGTGGAAATGTGATATTGATGCATGCTTTTTGATGTATTAATATGGTTTGCATGGAGGTAGATTATATGTATAAATTATAATTTTCCATGGGTTGTAAATGTTTCATGTAGTGCTCATTCATGCATGGAACATGAGGAAAATGCATTGGCATCATGCATTTCATATGCACGAGGTCACATCAGCGTCAAATTCGGGTGTGGGTGCGAGGAAAGGTTTATTCATTAATGTTGGTGAATGGGTCGTGAACTGGGAAAAATGGACAGAGTCGAGGTAGAAATTCACGAGTGTGTAAATGTCAAAGTGATAAATTAAATGTTTTAGTGAAGACAAGTTGGGGTAGATCCCCTAAGGTGAAAGTCCCAAATGTTATTCAGGTTAGACATGAATTCAGCGTGTAAGTTCGTGGAAATGTTGAAAAGGCGTGCGACGTCTGCTTGAGTGTGGCAGAATCATGGCCCACAAAGAAACAAAATCAGTTTTTGATAAATAAAATTGGAGGGTTTCCAATGGTTTAGTCGCCGGTGTATGGTAGTTTTATTACATAGCTTGGCATTAGGGTGTAGAGGGTATTGGGGCTTCGGGTGGTGGCTTGTAAGTCGCATCTAAGTGCATGATATAGACATTCATTATAATGAAATAATTGTATGGAATGTGATTAATTGTTATATGTCATTACATATGCATTTTAGGTGGGAGTAACCCTTGTAGGAAAACTTTCTCTGGGCTTTGCTCATAAAGTCGTGGGACCTTTTCAGAGTATAGGAATTTATCCGGGAGCGGTGCGCGATGGGGTAGCTTATTGAGGAGAGTAGAAATGTGGGCACAGGTAAGATTTGTAAATATGTATAAATCTTTTTTTTGTAGAACAAGCATGAAAGTATGAGAATATAGTTGATAATTATTATTATTTTGAGTATTGGTTTGTGGAGCCCCCGAGGGTCATTTTACTCGGTGTGCGTCTCGTGATCTGAGATGTATAGATTGCATGAGTTGTGGTGGTCGACGGACACCACTGAGTTTAGGCGTCACAGATCCTCTTTTATTTGCCAAAAATCTTTTAATCTTTGTATTGATGCATCATTATTAGAAGCATTATCTAATGTTATTGTAAAATATTTTATCACGAATACCTAAATCTATAATTTCATCATTTATTAAAGTTGCTATATTTTACCACTATGTAGAGTATTTATTGTTTTAAATGAAATTTATCCTTTTATTTAACATCATTCAACTAATATAATGAGCGGTAATATATAAAAACCTACATGCATTAAAGATGTCCAAATATCAGATGTTAAACAAATTTTTCCTTCAAAATTTGCAAAATATTTTTTTAAATTTTCTCTTTTTGTTTGAAAGTTTTTCATAATACCTCTTTTAACAATATTTCCGGACCAACCTTTGAATTAATGATTAATTAATGTTTGAATTGTTTCGAATATTAAGCGAGTTTAAATGCATTATTAAAGGTTGTTCATCTTATTATGTAATCAATCGTTTCCTTCCTGACGAAGACTCATCATAAGAATTTTTTTTTAAATTTGCATATTCATCTTTTATCTAATTATAAAATTAATATCTACATTATGCTTAGCTTTACAACATTCATTGTCTTTTTAGATGACTTGCCCGAATTTGATCGTATTAAAGTTTGCTACAAATTTTACATTTACTTTTATTTCTTTTCATTATTTTCTAAAAATTATTTCTATTCTATCAAAAAAATTCCATATATTTGAACTAAATTTTTGCTTGATGATGCACATGGACTAGAAGAAGATGCACATGCACTATCCATATTAAAATTATTAATAAAATATTATACTAAAAAAAATGAATCAAAATAAAATATAACAAACAAATAAAGAAAAGTAAAGGTGGAGAAATAATACTTTCGATTGGAGGATCGAGCGAAATTCTTTTAAATTCGAATTATTTGAGTCACCAATGCTTGATTTGTAATTTTGCACCACCAATAATATTATGTAATATGAAGAAGTGAAGAACAATGGAAGAAAATTAAGTATTAAAGAATGTGAGAGAAGATTGAGTGAACTTGTGAGAGAAAATGAGAAATTAAAAAACTAATTTGATGAAAAATAGTAAACAAAATGTGTAGTATTTATAGAGAAAAAAAAATGAAAAAAAAAAGTGGGAAAGGTTCCAACGGTCACATGACCGTTGAAAATACCAGGTGGCAAAAGGGGTGGGGTGTTCTTGTGAGTCGCATGACCGTTAGAGAGGAAGGGGAAGAATTTGAGGGTTTATTTTTAATTAATCATTTTAAATTTAATATTTGATTTTTATTGTTAAAATTATTTGATAAAAAATTAGTATAAGGATTTTTTTAAATGATCAATACTTTTCTTGGATTCAAATTGTATCGATAGATCAAGATATAAATTTAAAAAAGCATAAATGATGAAATAATTTAGTAAATACGCATAATAAATTGGTGATATTTATAACTCTAGTTCTTGATAAAATGTGTGTGTGTCTCTTCATTGATTAGATACTTACTATATGAATCGCATCAGCTTGCTTATAAGTATTTAACTGAAACAAATAAAAAGCATTATATAAATAGCAATGACGATAATACGAAAAAATAAGATCCTAGCTTAAATGTTTTGTGGAAAAGCTATTTTATTGAGCAAGAAAAAAAATATATAAAATGGATTTCAGGTCAAGAATGACAAAAATAATCACTTATCCTTACTAGAGAAAAATGGGCTAAAAGAGAGCAAAATAAGAGAAAAGGCGGCTAAGGCTTCTTGATTTGCAAAAGGGTTTATTTTAAGTTACGGAATAACATATTTTATTATTGTTAGTTTTAATTAATATTTAAACTTTTATATATAAGGCATCAAAATATTTATAATAAGAAACCAATCATGAAAGATTATAGTCGTTAAATGTTTTTTTAATAAAATGATTTAAATTTAAAAGTAAAGTAGTTATTTTTATTTATGTTTATTAAATATATTTACTTTAGTTATGGATTTAAATTAAATTATCTAAGTATTAAAGATGTGGATATTTATTTTTCAAAAAAGGTTCTTGTTTTCCATCAAAAAAAATTAAGAAAACATGTTTAATGATTCAAAAGCTTGTTTTTATTTTAAAAATAAAGTATTTTAAAAGAGAAGGGACCAGGAGAAGAGGGGAGGCCGTGGCGGGCCTAAAAGGCAGACCGAGCTACGCTAAAACTACATTCTCGAGGCGACTGATCAGGCCAGCCAGGTTGACACTGTGCACAACCTACGCACTAGAGCCAGTAAAAATTTGAGGCATGCTTGAATGATATTTTATAAAATATAATATTCTAAACTAATTAGTATCAAATATTTAAAGGAAATATATATACTTTTCCTTTTACTTGTAATTACAAAAATGTTTTCATGTTTCTAACAGTTGCAAGATACCCTCCTTTAAATTCACTTTAAAAAAAAAAAAAAAAGAACACATCCTTTAAATCAAAACTTTTTAGTCTCAGAGAAGTTAAAAATAAAAATAAAAAATATATTTTTTTAAGATATAAGTATAAAAAGTTAAATAAAGTATAATTTATTAAATGATTTACTCGTTCAAAATTTATATTGCTTGTATAGTAGATAAAAGAAAATTCAGGGTTGCACTCATTCACATTTAATTTGAACTTATATTTTCTCATCAAAAACATTTTAAAAATTAAATAAATAATAAGTAAGCTGTCAGTAAGCAAAATTGCAAAAAATAAAAAATAAAGATATTTTTAATGTTTCAAAAAAGTAGGTAGACTGGTGACTAGTCCCTTTCACCGAGTAAGCAATGGTGGGACCATTTTATTATAATCTAAGTTTAATTCACCTTCCAAATTTAGGAACCAAATGGAAGGGATAAAAGGTAAGACAAAAAAAATCACACAAACTTGTCACTTTTGTAGAGTTGTCCAATGGGTCGAGCCACTCGTTTTGGGCCATAGCCTGGCCTGTTAAAAGACTGTCAATCTGGCATGATACCGGTTTTGACCTAAACTAATACAAATTTAAAAAAAAATTACCAAAATGGTTTGAAAACCAAGATAATGTCTGATCTAATACATCTTATCATATTGGCATACACATCAAAAAAACCACAGTCATTGATTAAAAAATCGTGTAGTTGGTAGTATGGTTTTAACTTAAAATCGAATCGATTTTTAATTAGGGGAGAATTGATTTCTAAAAGAAAACGCATAATTATTTTCCAAAAATTTTTTTTAAGTAACAGGGGTTTTGGTAACACGGGGTAAGAAATTTTGATGTTTCGAAAACAGGGTTTAGGAACACCTGTTTTGAAACACAGAGGATCTCAAAAAATGGAGGCTCATTTTTTACAAACACGTTTTTGGTGTTTCCATTACACAAAAGATGTTCTTTTTTTTTTTATGGGCAACACAAAAATTGTTCTTGAAAATAGGAAAGAAACAACCCAATTTCTTTTCTCTTACCCCTTTTGCTTTTGTACCATATTTTTCCACTTGCAGTGGAAGATTTCTTAAAATGTCATTATGTTTACTTTATTTTCCTCATTTTCTCACTACTTTTAATGATTAAAACGGGGCTTAAATATTCTCATAAAAATCTATAATCAAACGTTTCAGAATTTGAAAAAAAAACGGTAAGAATAAAATTTCAAATTCCTGCCTTTTATTATGCTCCATAAGATATGGTAATCAATTGATATTTGAGGGAAAAAGAGCCTTCAGGATAAAGGAGAAAACACAAAACAGATATTAACCATGGGAGAATTTTGGCTGAAACATAAACCATTGCTACAATCTCGCAATATCAGAGAAGCATCGAATTTAATAGCCTACATTTCTCTTACAGTCGTAATGAAACAATAGATTCCTCTCCATATTGATTTTAGAGGTTGTTGTGGCTTCTCGAAGGCATTTGTCATCAATGCATAACCTTTTTTTGTTGAAGGGGAGAAATATCCGGTTGGGAGTGCAGGAGGAAGCCTTTCGTTACAATATGGTATAATTAAGGTATAAAGATTTTTTTATAATTTGATCATATCCAAGGTTATTATAAATACCCTCTTATATAACCCTATTTTGATGATAGTAAAAAATTTGAGTCATTGTTCCCGTGAATATAGACACACTGTCGAACCATATAAATTTTGTGTTTTATTCGTTTTTTTTTTACTCCGATTTTATCATCATTGGCATGAATCAGCGGCTTAAGCTGAAGTTTACATTACAACACAAACAACATGCTTATAAGCTATCTTTGTGTTTAGAAGCAGGAAAATCTTAGGAAAAAAATAGAAAGCAAAAATAGAAAGAAATAAAATTTGGAGGAAAATAAAAAATAGGTTTAAACTTAATAAATTAATTCTATATGTTTTATTCTAACTCATTTTATTTATTTCTCTTTATTATACAAGTACTAAGAAATTTAAAAATATGTAAAAATTTTAAGGAATTTTCATTATAAATGATCTTTTATATTTTCCATGGTGATCAAATCAAACATGAGAAAATAATTTTTCTTAGTATTTTTTTTTTCTTTTTCATAGTACTTTCCGGGCTCCATACCGAGCCATTCAACGTCCATCACCAATCTTTGAAAACAAGCCCTGCAGAAACAACACAACTGCAAGTCAGTTTGCAAGTTAGTTAGTAATTGCCAATATAGAGGATGATCAGTTTAGTCTTTCTACTGGCATCCCAATCGTTTTTATGAGCTACAATCTCAACTGGGGGATGACAATTTTGTGTATATATATGTTCATGCAATTTTTCTAGAGGAGGAAACACTTCATCCAGGAGACAAAAAACTTCCGAGGAAAAAAAGCTACTTAAAAAGAGCTAGGAAAATATTTTGCTTTTCATCTATAAATCATTTGTTAAATTTGCAGTATTTGTCACTGTTTAATTGAATAAGGAGACCACGAAGATTTATGTTTTATTTTGTTTTTTGTGTTATCATTGTCTTATTAGCTTTTGGTTTGTCTTTGTATTATTGCGGCGTTTGGTTTGTTGTCGGCTTGTTTGACGTGGTGTTGTTCGTCGTCTTGTTGTATCGTTTTATTTGTGTGGAGACGATTTAGACAAGCAAAACAGATTTGATCAATCGAAGATATCAAATTATTATTATCGGTATGTTGAAGAACTGAAATCGTAAATATTCTAATCACTATATTATCAAAGTTATAGACTTTATATCGATTTATTATGTTATTAACTCAATTGTTTCAACTCAGATTTGGCTTCAGAAATTTATTCAGATTCCTCGACCTATCTAACCTGCAAGTTTAAATCTAATAATATTATTTTTCCTTTAAAAAAAAAAAAAAAAGGTAGACTTGGGAAATTGTTAACAAAGAATGCAGCATTTGCAGTGTTTGTTCCATTAGCTAAAAACTAGCAATATGAAAAGGAAATGACAAGAAATTACTCCGAGAGATGCCGTATCATTCTTCCTTCAATAACCATATCCTAAGATTTGATATGGATCCATATATTCTTTAAGTGCATGAAAATGACCAATTCCGCTAATGGCTTGCCCCACGCAGCCCCATCCCACCACTTTGTTCTCGCTTGATTTTCTTAAACTCGTTCTTTCCAAAGTTGTTGGAATCAAACAGATCTTCCTCAAGTTTTCACAGAATGCACATAAATCATTTTCGTGAAGGCTGAAAAGGCAATACCCAAATACATTCTCTTCACTTTATATTCCTCCAACCAGAGAGGTGAGTCTTGAGAATAACCCGTGGCCTTTCATAACCCGTCACTCCCAATCGATCAGCCCCTCCATTGATTCACAAGCTTATTAGCGAGCGATCAAGACATGGAGCATAACAAGCCATGTCAAGTAGAGCAAATTTAAGGTGAAATAATGTGTACTTTTATGAAACTTTGAGAATTTTTGGAACAAACTATGCTATATTCTGGGGTATGAATCCTTGCTTCCCTTTGCCTTTTGGCGTTAATTTTCATGTTCGGTGATCGTTGCTATCAAGTATCCGCATCTCCAGATGCATCATTGAAGAACACAAGAAGGGTGGTAGTTCCAATGAGATCATGTTGTTGCAAAGATGAGATAAGCTTTCTTTCTCAGAACTTATAAGAGCTCAACATTTTTCTGGCATGTATTCCAAGCTCTCCAACTCCTCCAATAAAGCTTCCTTACAATTACGTAGAATATCATCTCTTCTACTTAACCCATCAAAGAGGCGGAGCTCGCGTTGGCGGTGGCTGTCGCCATGCATGCCACCTCAATTGCAAAGATGAAAGACCGTATATCAATGTTTGATCGATTCTCAGATACGTAAAATTCAAGATCAAACACCTTAATTTTTCTTAATCCTCCAATACTCAAGCTTATGCTTCTGTAGATCATATATTAAGATACTCCAAGTTAATCTTAATCATTGAACCTTAAAATATTCTAAAGTAATAATTATATGATGGTTAAGAACTCAACTAAATCAAGAACCCGCTTGAGTTTCATCCATGAGTTTTCTTAAACAAAGTTTCAAGCTTCGGGAAAGATGGCACTCGTCCGCCTTACGCTTACAATCAAACAATGATGGAGTCCTACTGGATATCCCATAACGATATCATCTGTGCCTCCTTCCATTCTGCAAAATCCCAAGATTCCAGCATCATAGCTCATTCATCACAACTTTCTTCTTTTTCTCTCGCTTGTAGTTAACCATAAAGCCATGTCACACTTGCATTTACGGTGCATCTAACTCGTTTTCAGATTCAAAGACTTCCCAACAAACATGATACTCCTCTGTGTTTTCATATAGATATCGTATGATCTTGAGTTCCGTGTTTTGATGTCATAAGAGGCAATCAATAATCCCTCCCCAATCCAAAGTTCTATCAAGTTTATCCTCCAAAATTTCATAATCAGATGGGAACATAGAACAATATAGAAAGCACGATTTGATGGTATCGTTGGACAAGCAATCGTAATTGAAAGCTAGAATGGCACACTTCATCCGTGATTCGAAAAGGTCAGATGGATAAGCTTTGACACTGTGGCCGCTTCATCCCATATCCGGAGCCTCTGTCGCCATTGCTCGACCAATGGTGACGAGGGTAATGCGACCTTTTGCACTCTTTCACGATTTACAGGTACTAGTATCTCTGGGGACAGAATTAAAAGTATCTTCCCCACCTTCATCCGAAACAAAGATACGCTCATCTAGTGCCAAACATCACTTTGACATGCTTATGAGCTTCCATAATGGCACACATCTTCAAACTGCTGTAAATATCACTCACTGGCTCACTGGGATGAGGAACCCTACCAAATGAGATCAAGCCACTCCCATAAATCATCTAAAAGAGATAACCTTGCTTCAGATGAATATTTTTCATTTTTCTCATCTTGCTTTATTTTTCCATTCATAGCGTAGGAACCTAAGTCTACTCAGACGTTCCCGAATCCTTCAACATTTGTCGTCACAGCCAATAACCCGCATCACTACATCAAATCTAAGCTGTATTTCTGAGAAACCACATGACTTTTCTCAAGAGGGTAGCTTCCACACCCCATTCCACAATCTGATGATTCCCACTTTTTTCATCTCGTCAAACATTTCCATATTCCTCGAACATCAAATCCAAGCCGACAGCCTTCCACAGCTTCCAGATCCACCGGGAGCAGAGCGGCAATCCATCTCGCTACGACACGTTGTCCTTTGTTCTTCAGCCTGTAGACAAATTGGGATTTTTTTCCTCGCTATCTTCCCTATCTTGTAGCTGACCGACAGCTGTTAGTACAAGAATTCCTGTGTACTTGCGATTTCTTTGATCACTCTTTTCCGTGATCCGGTTTACTTCTTTCTCCGTGACTTTAAACTATCGGAATACAGCTATTGATTTTTGGTTCTTCCTTCATCTGTGTTTCGCATTTTCGAATCTCTCTCTCTTGATGATCTTCACCACACTTTTGTTCCTCCATTTCTTCCTCAAAGAGCACAGGATTTTCTTCCGTGATCAATGATGTAGAAGAGTGCTTGAAGTGTGCCACAAGTTAGTGGCCACATCCATGACCGGGGTCACACAATAATACCGGCTCTTTCTAGGATCACACAAACAAGGAGCTTTCAAAACCAATCAAAGACGAGAATAGCAGATGATCAAGAATACGTTTGCTTGATAACATAGCAAAACCAACTATGACTTTTTTTCGTATCGCTATTTCTTCCATTTATAGTTTTATTCGAAAACAATTTATCAAAGGAGCACCACGGTGACACTACACATTTAGTTAAGTTTAAACAAAATTTCCAATTTCCAATTAAATGATAGCTTGATGGAACAATGGTGAAAACTATGAGAGTTGACTTTTGAAAGGGTTTTTGAACCCCTACCTCTACACTGAACTATAGACTATGGGAGCTCAAGGAAGGAGAGTTTGTCAACTCTGGTGTGTTCCAATGTTTCGATGAAACCAAAATGTAGGCTATGAGAGCTGACTTTAATAGGGTTTTGTGAGAATTCTCAGGAAGAGGTTAAGAAAATTATAATGGAAATTATTAGAGTACAGAAGTTCCTCACATCCATAAATAAAATAATCTGGCTACTATCACATGGAGATTATTTAGGATTCCTGAAGATATCTTTGTGATTTTCCTCCATTTTCATTTTTTAGTACATGAGGTTTCTCACATTATTTAAAATCTAAATTCATCTTCCTTTCTTATCGATTTTCTCAACGAACAAGCGATTCATCAGCAAAATCTCAGCGTGATATCAACAAAAAGAAAAAGAGCGAAAGAAAAGAAAGGAAATTTCCAATTCGAGATTGGCTTGAGAAGAGCCATGAAAGTGAAACGAGCCCGATAGAAATTGATTAAATTTCTTGTCTTACCTCAGTGGTGATTCGTAGCAGGGAATTAGGGCAAATATTTATTGGAAATTGGAGCTCAAGTGGCTTGTGGAAGTTGAAGCTGCGCTCTGGGTGTGGCGAGAATGGAAGAAAATATGCGGTGGAAGATGAAATTGGAAGCGAGTCGGTGTAGTTTGGATGCGATGAATAGGGAGGGCTGATGATAAGACGATTTGATGCACGTGAATTGGAGAAGATTGCCATGGCAAAGCTAATCAAGAATTGGAATTCAAAGCAAAGAAGAAATTAATCAAAGTAATGAGACAGGCAATGGATTGCATGAAGAAGTCTGAATTTTTGTTTTGCTGTGTACAAAAACTCAGAAAAGTAATCAACGAAATATCTGGCAATTTAAGCGATAAATCATTATATAATGGGAACTTCTTTTTAGTCTTAAGATACCCTGGCAATTACTGTCGTACCTCACCCTTGCCTATCATATTAAAAAAAGTCACAATCAAATTAGAAACTCTAATACGTGTAGGGTGTTTAAAAAACGTTTTAACCTATGTCTATCCATTTGTGACCTTTTTAACGACAAGGATATAAGTGAGCTAAGTTTCGGGATAAAGTGGGGTATACGGGGAAATGCAATTAGCGACACATCCAATGGGTAAAAAACTGACAAATTATTATATAATGTATAATTATTAAAGACATGGCCCAGTAATATATATCGTTTAAAATGAACATTTGAAATATTTTAAATACATTTTAGTCTTATAATATTTATTATAATAATTCGACATTTCGGGCACCAAAACCAAAGTTGTTTTTTATCGGTAATTGGTGTAGAAAAGATCGAGAACATGACACCTTTTGTATTTAATGTCAAGCGTCAAGTTTTAGAGTTTCTTCTTTCTAAATCAAAACAAGCATAAAAGAAAAGACAAATTATTTTATAAGAATTTTCATTTCTTATCCTCCATTTCATGAAACACAATGATTGAAAATTTAATTCAAGCAATCGAAACCCACAACAATACTCCATTTTGGCAGCGAGAAAATTTCGTATACCATGTTTGTCATTCTCTAGGATAAACAAATCTTTACATTGACTTGGAAAAATCAACTATAAAAGGTTATATTACTATGATTAAGATTGATTTTCATGGGAAAAAAATTACAATCTGTAGTTCCATGTTTTTCCTGCCATTTTCTCGGCAAACTCACGGAAGGCGAGAACAACATGGGAATTCAGAAACAAACCCCCACTAACACACACCACAAAGCCTAGTGACTAAAAACAACACGAGGAATGGATTGAAGCCATGTTGTCTCACGATCTGAGAGGATTCAAACCTGACCCGATCCAGTTTAAATAATCACTTTTAGAGTTGTAATCCAAAAACACCAATATATTTGCGTGTTTTATAAAGGCATTAGCAAAACAAAGTGTTTGGGTGCCAGTGAATAGAAATGAAGGGAAGGAAAGCATGCATACTTTGCGGAGTTTAAGAGATTCTTGCGGGTGAGAGGACGGCGATGCGTACCAAATCCACCACTATGTCCCCCCAGGCTCGTCACTATCAACTGACATTGTCTCTCTTCTCCCTTCTTCAATATTTGCAACCTTCTTTGAGTATTGTGCAGGTACGAGGAGCGAGAGGTTGTAAACCATGGATTTGAGTCGGCCTGTTTATGACCCGAAAAATGAAGCGAGGAAAAGGAATCGGTGATGATAAAGGGATATTATACATTGCGTTTGCAACTAATGAAAGTTGTTTGTTTTTGTAATTTCGGAAGGATTATACTTAGGCCCTTATGCCACTTGTTATGATCAATGACACAATAAAGAAATACGAAATAAAGAAAAACACCGGTTATGTAGAGCCCTTGTGGGAAAAAACTCGTAGACGAAAGGAGAAAGCTTCACTATGAATTTTGAGAGAGGTTACAAAAGTTCAGTGAAATAGAGAATAAACCATAATATGTTAATTTTATGAAAATACCGCATGCTTGACCCAGCCCCTCTACTTCTTGCAACAAATTCTATTTTTTTTTTTCAACTTTTCTTTTCATAGAAGTCACCTTAGTCTGTGCCTTCAGTCGGACATAAGTCCCAGCAAATTCGGGTCACAAATCAACATTTATGATAATTCATAGACACCTTTTTTGCTGGATTGAGTGCTTGAGCAAGAGAGAGAGAGGCAGGCGGCTAAAACACTGAGGATTGTGTGGCTTTTGGAAGCGAAACATAAATAAGAGATAAAGGGGAAAAAATTATTTAAGAACCCTTAAATGGATCGACCAATCAAGAAGTTAATTAAGGTAGAGATAGAGCAACTATCAACATAGTGAGCCAAGACGAGGAACAAACAAAGAGTGTTTCATTATTTTGGGTTGAACCTCTCCTACAAAATATTCAAAGGAACGAAAGAGGTGCTCTCGTTCAAGCCTACATGCATTTTTTTCTACTCTGAAAGGACACATGCCATCCATGGAATGTCTCGCTAACCAGCCATGGGAGGATCAAGTCACTCCAAAAAGGGAAAGAGTAACTCCCACAACACCCTAGCATAAATATAATGGATAAGAATGTGACTCATCAATTCTTCTTCCACGAACAAAGAAAACATTTATTATCAAAGGGCCTTTCACTTCTTTGTGATCAGTGTCGAATTTTACCTACGATGCTTTCCCAAGCAAGAGCACCTTTATAAGACGGAAGAGCTCAAATGATACTTCTAGCAGAGAAACCAGAACTGCACTTATATTCTCGAAGCACCATAGACAAATTTAACTAAAATGGTTCCATCCTTATACTCTTTCCAGCCTTTTATCCTCCAGGAATACGGGAAAAGCCCTCTTCTCTTGAACTCTTGGGATGAACCTCCTGCTCCATCTTCCGATCTGTTTAGGACCTTGAGAGCATGAAGTTCTGCTCTCCTCCTGGTGAAGAGCTCACACCTCGCTGCCATGCCTCTTTGGGGGGCTATAGTTCACAGGGAGAGGCACGCTCAGGGACATAATTCTACTACTTTATTCTCCTGATCTCACTCTTCCTACGACCCCATGAGAACATACAAATGTTGTTTGTATTTCAAAATAGTTGTTTTCATTTTCAATTCTTGACAATCCAACTCCTATTAGAAGTGGAAATGCATCTAGCACTTGACCCTCAGCACATCGGAATAACGATCATCCATTACTAGATGAGGATTCCTTTCCCAGAGAAGCCCCTCACACCCCCAATCCTTTGGGTTCACTTTAATCTAGTTCTTCCTCCTAGGATTCACAACAAAACTACGTTGATGAACATACTAAAAATATTACACACCTAAAACTACAACACTTGATATTGACAGAGCTATAACATATCTATATATATATGTATATATATATATATATATATATATATATATATATATATTTTCAATTTTCTTCCTAGATCTTTGTTATTATAAGTTTATTTCACATTCATATGTTTGGCAATGGTTATTTGGAAAGAATGAAATAACTCGATTTCTTATTTAAGGTAACAAATGCGTAATAAATTCACCTTTAAGACCATAACAACTTCCAAGACCAATCGTATTATGATACCATCATACAAGATCTTGTTCCCAATTATTAATTTTTTAAAATTTCTGGTTAAGTGTGATTAAAACGAAATCATAGAATCAAAATATTAAACCTTGTGATAAAAAACAGCACATCAAAGACAACTCGACCTTTGTTTGGGTTTCCAAGAGAATAGAGCAAAAATCAAAACAACATTTTGCAGTATCCAAACGAGTAATTTTTATACAAAGAAAACATTAGCGACCCTTAAGCAAACAAAAATTTTCAGTCTGCGTCAATTAAAACTTCCATATGCCGGTTTATATAGCTATTAGAAGTTAAGAAAAATAAAGAAAACCACATTTTACATTACTATACCATCCTCTCTTCTCGTCTACCAAGTACCAACTTTCCAAAAGAAACAATAACTAAGTATTTGAAAAAATAAATAAAGAGCAGAAAAGCAGACTCGATCTACGGAGGGAAAAAAAATTCACGATTCAATCGTCATTTCTCCACTATTTTCGGCATCCAAACGTTCGTGCGACACAGAAACGATTTCCTATAAAGAAAACAGAGATTGATTGCAAAGTACCTTAAACTCGGAGGTCAGCGAGCAGCGAGCAGGAAGGGATGATGATGATCGAAGGTTATGTGTAGGAATAGGCGAAATGCGATTAAGCGCTGAAGTCGTGAGGGATGGATCGTAGGAAGGAAAGCGCTGGTATTTGATTTTGTTTATCCTTGATAGTTATAAAATTGGGGCCTCGTAAATCAAGTAGGCTATTGTGGGTGTGCATATGCGAATTGATTTCTACAGGGCTTTAGATTTTGGGCTGTAACTGCTCAAACATATCTTTTTTTACTGTACATGTTCGGATCAGTTTGTGCATACCTCGATTAATTCCACGGGTCATGAAGTTAATGGTCAGTGAACTCTGAGTCACCTTCGAGGACTCGAGCTGAGTGACCGTTGGGTAATCTTGTTCTATTGAATTAGCTTGCTCAAATATATAACTTTATCGTGATAATTAAATATCAATATCAAACATTTGCGATTTTCATTACTCAATTTACTAAAGTTTAAATACACCTATTTTATTTTATTTTTCAGAATAAAGTGATTATTTCATATAGTTTAATTATTTTTTCATGATTTAGTAGTTGCCTTGGTGAGCGTGTAATTGTCATCGCCTTCATGTATGTGTTGTTGTTGTTATTGTCTTTGATGTGATCGATGACGCTGCCTCTCAATACGGCGCTTTTGTTGTTGTCGCCGCTGTAACGTTTATTTGTATTTGATCGATTCAGATGAGCAAAATATATACGATAATAGAAGACAATAAATAAAATCAATAGTCGTAAATATGCTACATAATTATAATCATATGTATTATAGTTATAATAATAATATTATATATGTAAACTCGATTATCAAATGTATAGACTTTGAGCCGTTTCATTATACTATCAACCTGGATGTTATTTCATTTTATATAGTTTTTAACGATCTTGATTATATGTTTACATCGATGTATTATTAATTTAAATTAATGAATTTATTTTTCTTTAAAAAGAAAAGTACTTAATTATCAAAAAAAA
This sequence comes from Tetrastigma voinierianum, assembly GCA_016808115.1. NCBI lineage: Eukaryota > Viridiplantae > Streptophyta > Magnoliopsida > Vitales > Vitaceae > Tetrastigma > Tetrastigma voinierianum. Next base: position 142,370 of record JAEQBH010008326.1, on the reverse strand, counting down.
AAAACAATGAAGGGTAACAATTAACATTCATTAATGCTTTTTGGAAAAAAAAATTCATTAATACTTTTCTTTTTACCTAGACATTGTATTTCTATTTTTGTAATATTTAAATATAAGAAAATATTATTTGCTTTCCAAATTGGGGTGTATAGAGAAATTGATGGGGTGTAAATAGAATTTCTCAAAAGGAAAATGAAAAAAACCTTGGAAGTGTGAAACCTTGTCAACAACAAATGTGACTCATATGTCTTTGTATCACATTCGAGGGAAAATGAAACCCCAAAAACCCTACCAACAGCCTCGACATATTCGCAACACGCCCGATACGGTGAGAAAGTGAAAGAAAAAAGTTTTTTATGATGTCTTTTTCAACCGAATCGGGTCGAGCTGCGTAGGTCGGGCCGACCCGACAGCAAGGCCGATGCGCTTTTGAATCGTTCCGCCGACGTAGGATCGCCGCTACGCCGCTCAATCAGATAGCGATTGCCATCGCGCAATCCGCCCCGGCTCGACGCCGCCTCTCGCAAAAACAAATAAGATTCGTGGGTTTCCGCGAGCTTCGCCCGCGGGTCGCCCGCTGATGCCTAAGTCGCTTCCTTCCGGAGAAAAGTAGAGACCGCTAATGCTTAGATTTGGCGATCGCTATGGTTAGAATCGGGCGCACTCTTTCATCGATGGGGGTGGCCTTGTATTTATAGTAGATGTTCAACCATTGATGGTAATCGGGAGTCCTTCCTATCGATGGGATATTTTCTATTTCTACCCATATCGGATGGTACAGATATGGAAGGAGCCGTTATTTGGAGACAATCTCCTCCTTATCGCGATGTGGGTCTTTCATTTTCCGTACTCACGAGTATTCCCATAATTGCTCAGCCGATCTTTGGCTCGCTCATCACGGGCAAAATAAAACTATCCTTGGTTGACTGCCTTCATCCCGAGCCACCGTCAGGTAATCTGAATATTCAAATGGGTATACCCAACGGATCGGGCCATCGTCTCTTTCTTGGGCCTAGTGAGTGGGCCTGTGCGCCTATTTTTCAAACCCTATCGCTGGTTCCCCACTCTTGTGTACACCGCACGGGCAAGGTCAGAATTTTTCAGACGGCTGGGCGGTTTCCACGCCACCGCTCGGCCGGGTTGGGCGATACCATACCGGCCATATGTCTCGGGGTAATGATGACTCTAGTTCGCGCCGCTTTTTCTACCTTCCAATTTCCTTCGCTTTGTGATATCTTTCGCCTTGTCTCGCTTCCTCGCCTCGGACCCTTTCTTTCTTAGCCTCATGTCCGCGTTTCGCGCGTTCTCTTCTTCGCCAGATCTTCGGGTCCGTCAGGTTCGTACCATTTCGCTTCTTTCTCGATCAGTACGACAAACTAGGGTTGGATTGACTGGATTTCGCTCTTATCACATGGTCCGGTCGTTTTCCTTCCTTCAGATTGACGATGACTCAACTTGTTGCCTGCACCGACGGCTAGGATGCCCTGGCCGTCGGCGACCAACTCTAACGCCGTCAAGCGCCCTCTTCCTTTGATGAGGGTAAAGAGAAAATAAACCTAATTACATATCCCGGGGCCTGATTACCGAATCAGCCGCTCAACATGTCAGAATGGGACCCAAGAAGGTCGCATCTTCCGTGATGGGAGTATCTTTGTTTAGCTGCCGACCTCCCGCATCCGAGTATGGGTCCCCGATGTCTTAACCTTTATGCAAATCTGCCCGAGATGGTTTGTTTTTGAGGTCGCTTGACAATGGTCTTTGTTTTCCTCCGCACTTTCATGAAAAGGGTCCCAGAACATTTCAAAATTTGCCTCTTCCCAACTCGCCCCAACTAGCCGAGCCATTTTGGTGGGGTTAGCTGGCTTTTAGGATAGTTCAGATCCTGGCCTCGTTTCCTTCATCTTTTCGCCCAAATGAGACCACCGAGGGCTTTCTTTTATTTTTCCGCATCGCCCGAGTTCTCGCGGTGATCTCCGACCTTCCTTCTTCGCATAGGTCATGGAAGGGACGCTATTTTTTATCAAATATTTAACCTGAATACAATCCTTCGACAGGATGACACCCTCAGCCCCACCTGGCCATACCATAATATTCGTGAGTATTTGTACCGCTTTTTTCTAGATGACTTGTTCAAGGTGGTCAATGTTTCGATTTTGTACTCATCTCGCTGCTTCCCGTAAGCTCGTCTCGACCTTAGCGCTAAGATAACGCTCATAGCCCTAGAGTTGGCTGATATCCCGCTCGTCCTTAACACTTGGAGCAAGGTCGATACATTCTGTCCATCTAATATGAGGTCTCGCACGCTCCTCCCGCTCGAGGTCTTCACGCTACTACCTCGGGATCCTCCCATTTGGGTTTGTTACCGCGTCCACTGTGGGAGGATTTTCTTGTTCATTTGAGGCGCGCCTCTGAAGCCCCGAGTGTGAGCTGAAACCGAGCTCCACTGAGGAGGACCGGGCCAAGCCTCGCCTGCCCGGGGAATTGGGAGCCTTCTCCTCCGACCGTGCGTGAGCCTGAGCGCTCGTCGCCCTTGTAAAGGAGGCCCCGTGATTTTGAGCCACCCACTTCCTAAGCTCGACTGAGGGCTGAAGTCTCTTCTGCTACTTCGCCAGAAGCAAATGCTGGTGGTTATGCCTACAACCGTCCCGGGAATCCGCCTCGGAAAGTCAAATCGCTCCGAAGCTCTTTTTTTTTTTTCTGCAGAACTGAAGAGAGAGAACCGAAAGCAAAGTGAGTTTAAAACCAGGACTCGCTTCTCTAACGACCAACTGCCGAAAGGCCTCTCCATCCTCATGATTCTCAAATCAGAGGTCGAAGGCGATGCTCGTTGACGAGGCTGGGTTTATCCCTCTCGGGGGTCAGCTTCTGCAAGTCTACACTGTGCTTGCTTCCATGTCACCTGTCGAGCCGCTAACTTCATGTTTGCATGCAGAATACCATCCGAAGACCCGCCGAGAAAGCCAAACTAAACGAGAAGCACGTGAGAATCGCTCACAACTATAGTGCTGGTAGCGGCCTCTCTCACTTCCGAACGAATCGAGCCGCAGAGCGAGCGCAAGATATGATCAAGCAGCTTGAGTTGACCAGAAAGTCTCGATTTAAAACATACTTGCCGGCCACAAGGCCGGCATAAAGTAGTGGAAGACGAGGTCCGGTACTGATTCCGGCAACCGGCTATGAAGCCGGAGGTTCGGAAGTGCTTTCCGTGCTCGAAATGATTTGAAAGCGAGGCCCAGAGGGGCTTAAAGTCCGCCGAGTGTGAGCTGGACGGCTAAGGAGGAGCTCATCACATCTCCTGGGGCGTAGCCGCGGATCTTCTGCCGAATTCGCGTGCGGGCCACGGTGATCCGATGATAAGAAAGCGCAACTCGGCGCCGCTTCCGGCGTGCGCGCCGCTAGACCGCCGTCGCTAATCTTCCTGCCGCAATTTAACTACCGAATGAGGAATGGCGTGATTGCTACATTCATCGAGTTAGCTTAGTCGCCTTCGTAGGATGAGGTCATTAGCGCCAGGGGACCGCCGCTCGCGCTTCGGGTGGCTCTTCACTTAAAGCCGCTGACGCATACCGTATCTCGACTTCAATTTCGACCTCCCAAAGACCTAAGAAGCAGATTCTTTTTCTACGGAACCATTCCTAAGAGCCCGTACTTCGCAAAGGGCTACTCCCATCTTTCGCTTTATTCCTCCCGCCACGCCCGACTCTATGCTTATGTTTCGCCTGATGTCAGCTTTTTTATTTGTTTATCTATATATACGTTTTCTTGCCTAAGTTTCATTCAGACACGCAGCCCTTCCGAACATATATATATATATATATATATATATATATATATATATATATATATATATATATATATATATATATATATATATATACTTTTTTATTTTTTGTTTTTTTTTTAAGACAATCGCTTCGATTAGCATCGCTGCTTCTCCATGATTTGTAAGGGTCTTGATTGAGGATCGAGTGAGATGAATAAGCTCGCCAAACTTAGTCGTCAGCCTTGTAAGAGCCGGCCCGACTTGATTTAGTTAATTTGTCTGAGTGGACTCAATGTCGATCATTGGCCGAAGTTCATCCATGAAGCCGAGGAGAGCTCACATGTAATTGTCATAGAGTCTGAGAAGAGGTGATGGGAAGAGCTCGCCGAATGAATAGTTGAGTAGATTCGCCCATGGGAACTCGAGGGATGAGCTCGCCAAAATGAATAGTTATAGGAGTTCGCCCGAAAGGAACTGAGAGGAAGAGCTTGCTTATTGTGAATCACGCGTGAGTCAGTCCGAGGAACCGAGAGGAAGAGCCTGTCAGTGGTGAATTGTCGTGCGTGAGCCTCAACCTGAATGAATTACAGTGAAGAGCTCACAATGTGAATTGCCGAGTAGAGTTCGCCCGAGGAACCGAGAGAAGAGCTCACAAGGTGAATTGCTAAGTAAGAGCCCGTCCATAAGCCGAGTGACGGGAAGAGCAGCCTCGCCGAATGAATTGTCGAAAGGTGAGCTCGTCCATGCTGAGGATGGGAGAGTTCATGTTTGAATAATTATTGAAAGGGTGAGTCTGCCCATGTTTGAGGATGGGAAGAGCTCTGGGCTGTAACTGAATGGCCAGAGTTTCCATGAACCGAGGGATGAGTTTCTAAAATGAATGAGCTGAAAGTGTAGCTCATCCATGTGGTCCAGGATGAGCTCTCATTAAATACAATAGTAGAGCTCGCCCATACGACCATGGGAAGAGCTCAATGTAATCGAATCGCTGAAAGCAGAGCTCACAAAATGAATATCAGTAGAGTCAGTCCCATGTGGAACCGAGAGGATGAGCTCAATGTGATTTGCCTGGAGTGAGCCTCCACCATGTGAACCGTGGTATTTGCCAATAGCAGGAGTAGAGTCAGCCCATACTGGAGGATGGGAAGAGCTCACACACATTAGTCGAGTATCGCCCATGTGAACCGGGGATGAGCTCAAAGTGAATTGCCAGTAGAGCCTGCACCATGTGAACTCGGTGGGAGCTCAGCTAATGAATGGGCAGAGTAGGAGCTCGGTCTGCTGTTGAAAGTGATGGGAAGAGTCGCCAATGAATATTGAGCAGCTCTGTCCATGTGAACTGGGGGATGAGCTCGTCAAAGTGAATTAGCTCAGCAGCCCCACTCATGTGAACTCGGTGGAAGAGCCTGTCAATGAATAAGAGTAGAGTCGTCCATGTTGAGTGATGGGAATATGCTCATTACTGAATAGCTGAGTAGAGTCTGCCCGGTGAACTGGGGATGAGTCAGCTAAAGTGAATGGTTGAGTAGAGCTCTCACCATGTGAATCGGCGGGAAGAGCTCACAATGAATAGTGAGTAGAGCCTGCCTATGTTTGAGTGATGGGAAGAGCCTCGCTCACCGCCCGACTTTGTATGAGTTGCTGATACTTAGGCCGCACGACCTGATTTCAGCCGAGGTCGCCCAAGCGAAGTATCGAAGTTCACAGCCGTGGCCGAAAATGGTAATGCGTACTCAGGTCGGGGTCTAACTCCTCGTAGCGTGACCGTCCGAGTGTATGAATCTCACAAGGTGAGCCAAGGTGGCCCGGCCGCCAGGCCGAGGGCGGAGAGAAGCCGAGTGACAATGTACCGAGTCGGTCTACCCCGTGCGCCGCGGGTCTGTGGCTGGTAGGTGAGCCCGCCATGGTGAGCAACGTGGCTCGGGCGCCGCGGGCCGAGCGGCAATGTAGCCCGAGTCGGGTTTGACTCCCTGAAAGCTACCAGGCGAGTAGGTGAGCCTGCCATAGTGACATCAGCCCCGGGCGCCGCGGCCGAGTGGCGATAGCCGAGTGGCAATGTGTACTCGAATAGACCGACTCGTAGCGTGACCTGGTCCGCAGTAGACGAACTCGTCATATATGAAGTGGTTTCAAGGGCCACATGCTGGCGGTGAAACTGACTCGATTCGACATATCGGTCAGATCAAACTCGGCAGCGACAATGTCAATCAGGCCGAGTGGCGACATGTACCGAAGCTAATCCGACTCAGCAAGACCCACCCAGAGTAGGATCGCCATGCGGCACCTGGCTCGCATTGTGGGTCGAGTGGCTTATGTGTACCGAAGCCGATTCGACCTCGTGCAATATGGATCCGTCTGCAGTGTATCAACCCCGCTATGGTGGATAACGTGGCTCTTGCACCGTGGGCCGAGTGGCGATGCACTCGAAATGATCCGAATTCTTGTCGCATGTCCCGTGGTCGCATTGTTGAGCTCCGCCCATGTAGATCGGGAAGAGCTCATGGAGGTGAGTCACGAGCTCCCGCTGGCTTGGCTTGCATCAAGAGTTTGATACGTTGAAACGTCAGAGTCATTTGAGCACCCCACTTTAAAGAGGCGCAGCTGCGACGCGGATTTATGGAGAATTTGGAACTGACTCAACTCATTGTACTTATTCTTATAAATAGCGGTTTTATCATATAAGGTCACCCTTGTGATATTCGTCAATTTCTCTCGACATTGCCACCAACCTCGTGAGATGAGAGAGGCGCGCCTAAGTTTGACTGCCTTCAGAGATCCCTTCTCAAGACTGAGCCGCCACACCGTCCTTCCATATGTGGGAGTTGTGTTTTTCCAGTCTCCCTCTTCAGAGTCATGTTATCTCAGCTTTCCTCATTGCCAGTGAATGCATCCTCAAGAGGTTGCATCTCTTCAAATTGTCATCTCTGTTATTTTTTCTTCCTTTTCCTCTCCTCCTTTCTTTTCTCCCTCTACTCCTCTCTTTTTCTCCCTTTCCTCCTTTCTTTTCTCCCTCTCCTTTTTTCTTTTCTCCCTTCTCCTTCTTCCTTTTCTCCCTTCTCCTTCTTCCTTTTCTTCTTCTCCTCTTTTCCACTTTCTTCCGCATAAACTCTTTCCATCCCTTTTTTCTTTCTTTCTCTCAAATTTCCATTCCTGGGTCTTTTCTCCTTGTCCCTCTCTTTTCTTTTCTCCCTATCACACCCTTTTTTATGCCGAGGGAAACTGCTGTTTCACAAGATGTGAATTCAGGTCACTCATTGGATGTAACCCTGAATGTAATTCAATTGAAATAAAGAAACACTTTTGCTTTGGGATAACATAGTCTTATTGTGCCTTTCCCAGATCTTTGCATATATGAACTGTTACAGATGTCTAACTAAATGATCAATGAACGTTCCATCTGTCACACGAGATCCGATAAGGCATTATTTAACATTACGAACTGATGCTTACTGGTAGAAACGCTTAAGATGTTCCGCATTCCACTTATGTCGCAAGATTTTTCCTTCTTCTGTTTTTAGTTCATAATTGCCTGGTCTGACGACTCGGGATATGATGTAAGGGCCTTCCCAGTTGGGGCCTAGTTTTCCATGCGCCCTGATTCTTCCGCCGGCAGAGTTTTTTTTTAAGACTAAGTCGCTAAAGATAGTGTGCCTCCCTGGGTCGACTTTATTATAGTACCTCATTGCTTTCCTTGATACTCCGTCGTACGCTTGAACTCGCGCTTTCATCTAAGAGTTCTAGGTTTAGACGAAGGGCTCCGCTATTATGCTCTCGATGAACTATCCTGGAGACTTGATTCGACTCTCCCATAGGCGCCACCTCGCCAAAGGTCACAAATGGCTTCTGTTGCCGACTGTGTCGTCCCAGAAGCCCATTAAGACTGGGAGGCACTTCTACCCAACTTCCTTTAAGATCTTCCACTCGTCTTCTGCGCTGAGGGTTCTAATAAGTGACTTCACCGCCCGGATCATGGTGCGCCGGGGATGAGTAATAATTTTTAATCAGCCCACATAAATCTCTCGAATTCGTGTCATTAATTGCCTCTTCCGTTGTCCCGGATACCAAGGCTCTTGGAATGCCAAACCTGCATATGATGGCTCATTGCCACACAGTCATAGATCTTCGCCTCTGTAATCGCTAAGGGCTCTACATTTAATTTCGGGTGAAGTAATCACCATCTGGTTATGAATTTGCACCGACCCTCGCTATCGGGCAGAGGTCCCACATGTCTAAACCCCACTATCGAAGGCCGGGCCTAGATCGATGTTAAGGGTTCCTCGACTGAGGCGAGATCGCGTGGCTCTCGACAGATTCTACATTTCTCGAATTAAGCCTGGCCGCTCAGCATCGTGGGCCAATAAGACTCGCCTCAAGATTCTTCCCGCTTAATGCCTCGAGTCTCGATATGATTCCCAGATATACCCTCTTGGTACTCTCAGCACATACTCTGTCTCTCCCGCGATACTTGAAAGGTGTGAAGAACTTCATTGGTAGAGGCTTCCCTCAGGATCGGTAAACCGAAGACCTCACTCTTATCTCACCGCTTCTTTCTGGTCGCCTAAGAGTATTCATTAATATAACCCCAAATGGGGTCCATCCAGTTTCTAAGACCCGATCCCACCTAGCACCACTATGTCAGAAGGATCGATAGAGGCTCAAGACTGACAGAGTCGATCACGAGATCTTTCCCGCAAGGCCGGGCTAATTTCGCTTAAGGCGTTTGGCCGAATTCCTCCGTCTCGGGGACGGCTTCGAATTCGGAACCAACACAAATTTTTAGTAAATCGCGACCTTTTGAGATATAGAACCATCGCTTTCACTTCAGCTCAGATGTATCTTCTGATCCGTTCGACCACCAACTCGGGAGTCATCGAGACCTAAATGGTCGACTTCTAATGAATGGGCGAGGTCGAGGCCCCGCTTATGACTCGCCCCACGGCCGTTTGTCGTTACGGGAACCCAAACCCAGCGATTCACTGTCTATCCCTTCCGATGAGGTCGACTGCGCCTAGCCCAAAGCCCCTCGCGTACCTGAAATCACCCACAGAGAGTTTCCAAATGGGAGGTCGCCCCTCGCCGAGTGGTTTCTTCTGAGCGAATTCGTGGATACTCATCAGACCTCGTCCCTTTATCGCGCTTTCTGGGCCAGACTGGCGCTGAACTCGCTTAGCTCTATGGGCCGCACTTTAATGCCCTCCTGAGACTTCGGTTTCACAGGCAACACTCGATAGGACATTCCGTTGGGACTCTCTATGGTGTGAGCCCGGGAAATGTGGATCTGAGCTTCCGAGCCGCAAATACCGCCGCATAATTTTTCCATTCTCGGGGTACCTCTCCTCCGCTCCTCTCAAAGCCCGACCGCACAGTAAACCGGTGCCGTATCATTTTCGCCTCCCTGCCGAGCACCGCGCCGGCTGAGAAGTCCTGACACCCGCCAAGTATAAAGTGAGGAGTTCCCTTCAACAGACTTACCAGAATGGGTGAGGAACCAGCACGTTTAATGCCCGAATGCTTCTTCACACTTCAAGGTCCCATCAAAGGTTTTCTTCGTAACTCGAAGAAGTGGTTTGGCATTTATCACTCAGACCGATACCTAACTCCACTAGAGTCGTAATCCCTCCCCGTCGCCGGGACTTTTATTCCCGATGGTGACAAAGATATCGAGCACCCGCCTTTACTTTGTCCGATTAATTTCGATTCTCCGTGATTGACTATGAAACCCGTAAACTTATCGCCGATACGCCAAAGGCACATTCGCTTCCGGGTTTAGTTTCATGTCAGAATTCTTAGGATCCGAATGCCTCGTAGAGACGAGCGATGTGGAGACCTACGTGGTGGATTTTACCAAGATGTCGCCTATGCATACTCCATAGTCAGGTTTCATTCGCTTCGAAACATCCGCGCATTAACCTTCCGTAGGTCGCTCGTTTTCGGAGTCTAAACCCAGACACCGGAGCAAATAACAATAGTTCCCCGCGCCGTGACGAATGCAGGTCTTTTCGTCGTCTGATCCATGCCGACCTCGGGTCAGAAATTTTAAAATGCATCCATAAATCGAAGTTTAGGCCCACAAGTGGGCGCCCCCATCATGAGGTCGATCCTTCAGAAAGGGAAGCCATTCCTTCGCATGTTGTTTGAGCCTGCAGCTCCATGCAGTAGTCGCCACTCCGCTATCAGTTTTTTTCGATGAGTACACATTAGCCACCACTCAGATATTCTACTTCTTATCGCCTTCGCCGAGGAGCTTCACGACCTCCTCATCGATGGTTGGCTTTTCCTGCAAAACTCTGCTGGCTGACCGGCTTCAAAGAGGGGCCGGTATTCAATCCGGTGAGTGATTACCGTAGGTCGATTCTCCCATATCCGCCGTCTCCAAGCGAAAAACACTTTATTCTCGCCTCAAACCGAGAGAGGCCTCGAGGTCCTTCATAGTTTAGAGCCGATGTAGCGAGGTGTTCTGGTCACATCCAAATGACATCGTTCCACTGAGGGCTCTGGGCTCGTGAGCAGACTCGTCACGCATGTCAAGCTCGCTCACGCCACGCTGTCGACCGCTGTTTACGGAGGTCGTGTAACATCCCGCCACCACGATCTCTCGAACCATCCCTTTACCCATGCGGGTGGTTTGGAATTTAATTACCATGTGATATGTCAGGGACGGCTTTTATCAGACAGAGGGTCTCGCCAGAAAGAGGGACATAGTCACTCGGCGTCTACTATATGGAACCCATTGCCGCTGTCGTCATGCGGGCTGGGTCCAAGGTTACACTGGGCTGAATCGAGCCCAATGGTAATACCTCTCTCCTCGAAAAAACTCGCGAAAAGGCATGATTTCCGTTCTAGTTTTTCTCTCCAATGCCCATTTTGCCAAAGGCCGTCACAGATGACGTCAATAATCCCCATCGATTAAAACCCGATGGATCGTCAGAAATTGCCACGATCGCGCGAATCCACCAATGGGGTCGCCATGGGGATCGTATCCCCTCCGTGTCTCGAGTCGAGAATGTGATGGTAGGTGTCGAGTCGCTGACCGCTTAGTTATCGCCATTTCCCGCTTCCCCGGTGATCTCGATGTCGCTGCAGGGCCTTCCGTTTAACGATGTTCTCCTCCCGCCGAATCCTCCCGAGATCACGTGGATTTGGCAATGTCGCGTCGGTCATCGTCACGAGGTGGTCGTTGGTCGAGTCGAGCCCGGGCTCCGATTCGTCCGACTCGGGCCTGATTCCGGGCTTGATTCTGGGCTTGATTCCCTGGAGATATGAAACGCCGGAGGTATCCGTGTTGTATTAAGTATTATATTTCTCTCTTTACCAGATAATCATTCTGCTCGATGCCCATAAATTCCTATGGAACTCGCACATTCGTGTCATTCTCAGGATGCGGATTCGATTTCATCCGAGTCGCCATCTTCGTGAACCGCTTCGCTTGCACTGCGGCAGACCTCGCGACACCAGGCCGTTAGGGGAGTGAAGGCCGAAAGCAGTGTAACGCCGCTGCCGATCGCAAGGGCCCGACGGCCTGGGATTCTCCGGGGATCGTTTCGACTTCTTCGCGATTCATTCCTACTGCCTTGTTTTTGTAGTGGCTTCATTCTCGCTAAGTTATATCTGTCAGATTTCTTTCTTACTTCGTGGAAGAGCTCTCCTTCGATACAGGGCTTCTCGGGCCGTTTATATATTTCTCCGTCATGGTGCAATTTCGACCATGCTTGCTTCGGGGTTCTTCGGAGATGGAAAACATCGTGATCTTTGATCAGACACTTAACCCCGCAATAAGCCAGGATGGCGAATTTTTCCATCTGCACATCTATCTTCGCACTCTGGCCAATCTTCAGATCGCATGACTTTAAGCTTTTCTCGCTGAGCCCCGCTGACGGCCACACCGTATGGTAACCCTGGCTCTCAGATCAGCCCCTGGCCCGACGGTCAGGAAACAAATGCACAGATAGCTCTCTCGAATGAAGAGATGATGAAGGGGATTCTATTAAACCGTGCCATACTGGGCTTTGCACAGAAGGGCGAAGCCCTCGCACCGCATAGGTCTTGATAATCTATGTAACTCCATTTGATTCTTGTGGGTACGAGATGGTCAACAGGTCTTGCCCATCAAAAGTTTCCACTTGCGGGCATTCTCAATTTCACTTGAAGGATAAATGTAATACTGATCAAGGCGATTCGGGCCATTGTGAATTACAGATCCATAAGGTCTCGCACGCCCCTTAATCCACCTCCTTCACACGCCGAGTTCAAGACTCCTAAACCTCGCTTCCTAAGGATCGCTTCTTCCGTCCCGAGATGGGGATGTTGCGTTTTCGTTCCCGACATGTCCTCCGCATTGCTGCTTTCTTTCCGCGAAGCATCGTGGCCCAAGCCCTCGCTCGACCGACTCTCGCCGCTTCTAAGACTCGTAACGCCGTGACTGCCGCCCTTCGTGGGGAACGTTATGACCTTCCCGGTTCGCTGTGGTTTCCGCGATGCCGACTGGTTCTGCCAGCTTGTTCTAGCTTCTCTTCTATATGGCCGACGACGAGCGGTGGCTTCCCACCTCGTCAGATTGGCCAGATTGCCGATCGCCCTGTGTGGTCTCGCCGTCCGTGTCGCCTCGGGGATCTCGCATCTCGTGGATCGGGCGCTGCTTCGCCAGGTTCCAAGTTGATACCATCGCAACTGCCGACGCTATATTTATAAAGGAACCGGCTGCTCCTACGTGACGCGCGCAATCGATGATGCCTTTTTCAACCGTGGCGGGCCGAGCTGCAGCGGGCTGCCGGGCCACCCGGACACAGCTTCGGGATGCGTGCTTTTCAATTGTCTCGCCGGCGTAGATCGCCGCTACGCCGCCTAATCAGATATGACCGCTATCGCACCGTCCCACTCTGACGCGCCTCCTCTCGCAAACAAATAAGACTGGGCCCATGAGGGCTTCATGGCCAAGCTCGACGCCAGGTTTCGCTTCTTCCAGAAAGAGAGACCGCGAACGCTAGATCTTGGCTGATCACTATGACAGAATCAAGGTGACCTTCAATCGACAATAACTCAGATGATAAGAGAGTCACCAACCAATGACAGAATCGAGAGTCCATCGATGGAGATATTTCTTATTTCACCATATCTGATTCAGACGCGATACTGGCAGTTCGCTATCTGGTATAATCTTTCTTCCATTTCCAAGGATAGTCTTTCATTTTCTCAGACTATGAGAGTCTCTCCCATAATTGCTCTGCCGATCTTTGGCTGGCCACAGATCACAGGCAAATAAACTATCCTTTGCCGACCGGCCTTCTGTCCCGGCCACCCAAGCAGTAATCTGAATATTCAAATCCAGATACCCAATGATCACGATCGTTTCACTAAGGAATACCATACTTATTTTTCAAACCCTATCATTGTTTATTTTTATTTCATTCTAAATCCACCTAATTTTCCTTCCTTCACAACCCAAATTCATTCTGCATCACCAAACATGGAGAGAGATGAAAAAGATAGAAAATTTTGATTCAACATGTTATTTCAGCGAGTGAGAGAACAGAAAGCTATTTAGGCGTCCTTTCTTTTGGGACCAAACTTTTTGTTTATGGAGAGGGAAAAGAAGTTGAGAATAGTAGAATTTGAGGTTTTTGAACTGAACAAGTTTTCGGAAGAATCTGTGAGAAGTTAGGGTTTTGAGAGAAATTGTGAAATTTTGGGGTTTTTAATTTGGCGAATCGGGTATGTCTCTGAGCAGTAATTACAGCGGCGGAAGTGGGCCGGACTTCAATCTATCGGATGAGATATTGGATGTGATTCCGAATATTATTGTGATTCCGGACACAGGACCTGCATGATCAGCTGGGATCTGCCGGAAGATCACATTTAGCGACGATTGCATCGCGCGTATCGGCTGAGTCGGAGGTTACTAGGCTGCGGCAGATGATGTATGAGAAGGATTGGGTGGCGTCTGATCTCGAAGAGAAGGTGTTGCAACTTGAGAGGGCGTATCAGGAGAGCGAGTCGTGTTGAAGACGGTTATCGACAAAAATGTATGTATCTGAGGCTGTTTGGTTTATAGAGAAAAAATGAAGGAACAGAAAATTGGAAGCTTGAATTTTATGTTTAGCCATTTTCTATTTTATAAGAATTTAAAAGAAGAAGATAAATCAGTTAAACAATAGTTGAATTAGTTTCAGTTGTTCGAAAATTTTATTTTTCAGCTTCCCAAATCGTGGACGAATATTCACTGAATATCTCTGTAGACAAAATATAACAATTCATTCATCTTTACAGTTTTCCTTTCATTTCGTGTGTTCCTATGGTTGCTGGAAAAGTGAGGGACAGAAGTATATTATTGGCTATTGTTTTAATTTTATGGTTTATATTATTTTGATCAATACCAGTGATAATAAACATGAAATCAACTAAAATGTTAATTGGGCTGGTTTCAATGAGGTAGAGGATTTTCTTTGTAATGTTAAAGTTCCAGATATTTGATATAAGCTTAATTTAGTGAAAAAGATTTTACTTTTTTCTGGTTATTTTTGTTTATCTTCTGTTTGGTTGCTGGGAAAGCTGAGGAGAAGTAAAACAAATGAAAATTTAAGTTTTTATGGTTAGGTTAGTTTAGTTTCAATGGGAAAATCAAATCAATTTAAAACCACGGTTGTGGGGCTTGTCCAGTTGGGTTGGAGGTTTTGGGTTTTGATGTTTTAATATGGAAATTGTATGATTCTATTTTTAATATGTAATTGGGTTGACCTGCCCATTTTTCCTGTGGCACCAAATAGAAAATTTAGAATTTTCTTTCCTTCAATTTTTGTTGTTCAGTTAAGCTACAGAAAACTGAGAAAAATTAGTATCTTATGATTCATTTTGTTCTGTTTCTCAACAGATGAAAGGCACAACTATTTGATTCAACTAAGTTGAATCAAATAGTTGTGTTTAACTTGGATGTGTAGAGAATTTTTTGTTGTTTTAAGCCTTATGGGCTCACTGATTTTATTTTTATATATATATATTATTATTATTATTATTACTAAAACATAGAAAATAAATGATATAAAATCTACTCTTTCCTTTATATTTTCTCAATAATCTAGTGGAGCATTTTGTTCCTTTTCTTCAATGATTGATGATTTCTGTTGTTTATAATTGTTTTCACTGAAGACAAGACTTTCAAAGGATCGAGACTCCACATGATGATCAAAGAAAACAATGGGTCGTGATTTGCCAAGGTGGGAATTGACCTCTCCATAACTCATAAATTCTCCATTTATCTTGCATGTTTTCAGGTTCTAAAATTTCCATTGAAAATACGATTTGGATTAGATTTTTAGGCTCACATAGTCTACTTTAATGTCATCAAATTGATTTTCTCGATGGCTAAATTCTTATAATTCTTGTAGATGTATGTATATATCTGTAATAAAATATGCTTCTGACCTTGAACTTGTAAAGTGTTATCTCCATTTTATTGTCCTTTAGATTGGGTGTTTAATGAGTTCAAATATATCTAATCTAGTTCTCATGCTCCATCATCCCACTTACCTTCTGATATAGTAATAGTCTGTTTAGAAAGAAATAAGGTTGCTACTTACAAAACATCGGCATTAATAATTCTAATTGTCGGTTTTTGCATGTGCAAACTGAAATATGTATTATTGGGTATGATCTCCTCAAAAGTTATAAATTTTAACATCCACAAACCTGCAAGGACTTTGGTCTGGGTAGAAATGAAGTTAGAAGGGTAAACTTCAAGTTCATCTTCCTCCATTAAATGTTTTATGAGTGTTGAATGTCAGAATAATTGAGCTAAAGCAGGATATACTGGCTTGTACATGAGTTTTGTACAAAATATTGAAATCTTGCAAAACCCTTATGTTTGTACTCAGGTGCTTAAAGTGCTGCCCATCACTAAAAGAAGCACATTTGATCATTTCTGTAATAAAAATAATATGTTGATAAGCTGGAGAATCATGCAGATTTGTAGAAAGCATGAGGTATGGAAGGTTTGTTGCATAATGTTCTTTCAACATGCAACAGCCTATCAATAAATTAATAAACTGTGCAAGAGAAAGAAACCCACTTTTCAGTACTTTAGATTCACCAACCCCCCATCATGTATTTTTGATTCTTAAGAACCTCAGGTAACATGCCTTGTTCAGTAGCCATGACAGAACCATGAAGAAATGATAGATGCTCGGGCCTGTGAATTTGATACAGGAAGATCACGTTAAGATTAAGAAAGATGATTGTTGATTTATTATTTGATAGGAACTGGAGAAGGTAGAGGGAAGATTATCAAGAGAAAGGGTTCAAAGCAGTCTTTGGTTCCTCTTGATTGCAGATTGTGTGGTGTGAAGGTAGTTTACAATCACGCTAACATTTTTTTGATTTGGGCGGACAAAGGAATTGGAAGAAGGGAAATGACAAGAAAATAAATGAAGGCAAAGGAAAACAAGATGATGGTACTAAGGAACTGTGATTAAAGCAATTTTTCTTTTTCTTTTCTTTTTTTTTTCTTGTGGTTGAGACTTAGCATAATAATCAGGTTGTTGTGTTAAAAGAAATTGCTTTCTATTCTGTTAATATTTGTTTATTATTGCGTTATTTTATGCAAACTAAACTTACGCGTTTCATGTTCTGATCAATTTTTTTGATAAGTAAGATGCACAATATATTAACAAAAAAGGGCCAAGCCCCCAGGGTATATAGGGGGCTCAACAAGAAGAGACTAAAAAAGGTATAGATACAGAATACCTACCACCCACCCAGAAAACTAAAGATAACACAATAGCAGACTTATAATGGAATAATCTCCCTCATTGATTAACTCCACCCAGGCAGCTAGGGAAGTAATAAATGAAAATTAAAGTTATGATCATCCTGTAAGCCTTAAATTAAATGCAAATTAGTAATATGAATCTGTATCCAGTTCACTTATACATGGATCAAGTTCAAGTGATTAACAAAATTCACAATTCTTAACCCTTAATTTGAGCAAATTGGTGGTGGATTATTTTCTGCTTTAGACAATATATTTTTGCTATTATTAGATTTATAAGCTGCCTCTTGATATAGTCTCTGTTTTTCTAACAATATATGTAAAATTCTTAGTTTTCCATCATTGTACAATTTTATATCACTAGTTCTATCTGGTAATTTTATGATTATTAACCTTGTTTTTACACTTGTTGGACTCTTTATTCATTTACAATTGAAAACAGATTAAGTCGGTGCATTAAAACAGAATATGTGTCAGAAGCATAATAAACCTTTAGGTTTACAAAAATCTAATCCAAAATGAAAGTGTCTAGGAAGCTGAAACACAAACTTCGCTCATCTTACTTCAAGGCAGCAAAAGCAAATACAATCCTAAACCTTGCTGCACCATGGGAGGTGTTTACAACTCCACTACAAAGAATATTTTGGCCTTATTTAGGTAACTAATGTTTTTGAAAAGGAATTTCAAGAAAATAAGTATTTGAAAAGGAAATTGTAGTATACGAGGCACGCCTCTTCAATAAGGCGCATGTCTTGGAAGGTGAGGTGCAAAAACTCAGTGGGAGTTGTTGTCTCTTGAGCTTATAGTGCGCCTTTAAAACTATGCCTTCCACCATGTTAGACTAAATGTACTCTACATACTCATTGAACTGTGGTTCGCGAAGTCATCATAGACAGTCTGATGTGTGTTTTTATGCGCCACCTTCTTCCACAATGGTATACTCCAGCAAATCGTGATCTTTCTTGAACTGTGGCTGACGAAGTCATCATAGACAGTATGATGTGTTTTCTTGTGTCACTCAGCCAATACAGAACCCAAATACTGCAACTAGCTGGACCTACAAAAAAAGAACATGCTTTTGAGGCCTGGCTCAAGTAGTGAAGGGTTAGTGAGGATTTGTGGGAGGTTTTAGGTTCAAATCCCAATGGGAACAAAAATGTAAAAACTACTTATCCAAAAAAAAAAAGAGAAAAAAAAAACCAGAACATATTTTCTTTCCCTAGAACAACAAGGTGTGTTACTTGAAGCCTACTTTAAGCTTCCCAAGAGGGTATATCTTGGTCATACAACTTCTTGTTACTGTCAACCCTCCATATTCCCCCTGTTTTGTTCTCTTTTGTTACAAAGATTATTAGTCTTTTTGTATGCTGGCATCGATTTTCTTAGTGCTGACACCCATTCTTATTTTTAGTGCCTATTATTTTCTTTGGAATAAAACTAACTTGTAGTATTTATGTTTTAATATTAGTTGGAGACATTCAAGAGGCAACTGATGCAGTCACTAAGTGATGATAATTCATCTGTAAGGATTCCATGTTTTCCAAATTTTGTCCATCCTTCTGAAAGTTTTTTGGCTGCCCTTCCACTGTAAAATTTATGTGTGGTTCATAGAGGCCTTCTGTTCTGCCTGGATTTTAATTAGAAACTAATTAAATGTTTTGTTATGACAGCAAACGGAGACTGTTGATATTGGGACCTGTGACCAACCAATTCCTAAGGCCTATCCTGATATGGGTACTTCTATCCTTGCTCAGCAATCCACTGAATCTGTGTTTGGTTGTTTACATTTTCAACATCTCCTGTCTGCATTCATGATCTTATTTTTCTGTTTGTTTGGTGGTCAATTGGCATTTTCTTACATTATAGATGATGGAACAAATGGCTGTGTGGTGAATCAACCCCAGAGGCTTATCAGAATATAGAAACCTACTGATGAAGGTACTATAACTTCTTTTGTTCATGCACATTATACTCTTTGTCTATATTGGAATTCTTAACCATTGTTTGCCTACAGCCCTGATGGTTTGTAGTAAAGATTTCTAGGAGCCTGTTATATCACAATTGCTGTTCAATTTTTGTGTAAACACCAAAGTAAATCCCACTTTAATGAACCTCAAGAGGTTATTCTGCTGTAGCATCTCCAACTAAACTTGGTGCCACATCTCCTACAAAACTGCTTACGATGTAATTGAGGTGAATCACCACCTATGGTCCTTGAGTCACAGTCATCAGCAGCTAACTCTCCCCTGTGCACGCCCCTCTACCAGGTTCAGAAGAGTTATTACTTATTCAGTTCGATTTTTGAGAATTATAATTATTTTTATGAATTGCTGCTAGATGCTCAGCTCAATGGCTATGGCTGTGTGTATAGAGGATGAGATCGGTTCAAGTCCCTGTGGGAACAAATTTGTGTACTTATAATTTTTTTTCTTTTATGAATTACTGCATGTCTTGCAGTACTGTAGTTCAGTCAGTTATTATCGACATTTTCTCCTACATAGCTTGTTGCCTTTGCATTTTTAATATTCGTCCTCGATCTGATGTTCTTCTCTACTGTGCTTAAATTCATGCGCACGAACTCCTGAATTGATGGCAAGGAGTTCTTCCACAAGCCAGGAAAGATCCATATGCCCAATTGACATTTCTTTTACTGCTTTTATCAATAGTAATTTTTAGCTTCTTAACACAAAATGTTTTGGTAAATTTGTAATCCAGACATCTGTCCTATGAACAGTTCAGTGTTTCTAGCTAACATTATAAATTAAATGCTCAAAACAATCACGAGAGGTAAATTGCAGTTGAAGTCTTCTAGCTATTTTTTGTTTGATGCAGTTAGTATGTTGTACTTTGAAGACTAAATCACCATGTTTATATGTCATCCATTTCACAGAAACTTTAGAAAGTAGAAGAGATATTTGGGACAGATAACAAGGATCTTTAATTATCATTTTTGCTGATTGCTTAACCGCAACACACATCAGAAAATTAAATTCTTTATTGAGATTATCTATGACACAGGTATTTCATTCCAGCTAATTTCTGTTCATCCGCAATGTGTTCAAGGTTGGGGCTTGTTAATAAACGCCAACAATTGTAAAATATTGAGAACCACAAAAATATAGGTGGTGGATTTACAGTTATTTGGACGGAAATCTCCATAAACAAATTTAATGGATGTGAGAAATGGATCAAAACTGAAGAAGTATTGTTAAGGAATAACAAATGGTAAAACAAGCACAATGTACATTGAACTTTTTAAGACATGTATATGATAAACTCGACATTGGACAATAATATGTAATACTTGAGAGCATGTTTTATACTTAGTTTCAACAATGTATTTGAGAATATTAAAAATGATGTATATGATTAATTAAAATAATGGTGTGTACAATTATTTTTTAATCCTGTGGGGTGAATAAAGCTGTGGCTGGCTCTAGTCTTTAAACTCATTCAATTTTGTAAAGTTTGATGGAAAATACTTGACAAAGAAAAGGAGGGGCAATGGAAGGGTAAAAAAATGAAGGAAAAATGAAAATAGATTTGATTGAATAAATATTTTTGCATTCTCTTCCTAAATTTCTTTCATATATATATATAAACAAAGTATGAATACTCTGAAAATATTAAATACTATTCATTGCATTTGATGTTCCTCCACTTCTGCGGTGTCAAATAATTTAGATTTTCAATATTAAAAGTTTTTTTAGTGTTTTCCATGACCCAATTAGTTTTATGCTATGTTTGACTTTGGAATAGTATCAAGGAAAATGTGTGAAAAATGATTTTCTCATGTTTTGTTTTCTTATGAAAAAAAATACAAAAGAAGTCACATATAACTAAACTTAGTAATATATATATATTGAATTATTTGGTGTTTATATAGAAGGGTTAAATAGTAAAATATTTTAAGTAGGGGATGCAAAATGAAATATTGATTTTAATTCTATTTTTAATTTTTCCTCATTTTCTTTCTATACAGATTATTAGACTTCCAAGTTGGCTGAACCACCTTACCAATTTTTATTTACTTTTCTTCCAAATTCTTTTCCTTTGTAGGCAAGTGTGGAGCTCGAACCTAAAACATAGGTTTTGCCCCTTGAAATTAGAGGCTATACCACTAGGCTACAAACATCAAGATCCGTTAAGGTATGCTTTTCCGAGGTTAAATCCTAAAGGTTCTCCCCCGAACTTAAATCCTAGCTCCGCCATTCCTTCCAAGAACAAGACATAGCCTTAGATTTTCCATATTTATATTATCTTTTAATGGTCCTTAAGGGGTTAGCAAAATTCTTTGAGTCGATTCGCATGGAACAATGACTAACTCTCTAATAACCGGCTTTGCTTGTTAGGGTTGTGGATATAACTCAATCCCATCTGCTTTGAAGGATCACTTTGTTGCCATATGATCTGATCGAAACGCTATCAAACACACTGAAAGATATCCTAGAAGTCAGCAATATCTCAAGGGTTTTGTAGGTTTTATTGTGCATGACCTTTCTCAAAAGCTACCTCAGATTAGACGATTGCTTCCATATTTTTGAATGGTTGCTCTAATGAAGAAAAGGAAAAGAAAAATTTGTGGAGGTTTTCATTTCTTGAAATGAACTTGCATATAAGTGTAAGTTCACTCTAGTCCGGTGCATCCGAACTGTTTCTATGAACAGATTGTGTTTACTGACATTTGATGATTGATGTCAATTCGTGTTAGAAACTCGTCATGGTTTTTAAGATATTAATCCTGTAATTTGTAGCATAATGGATGCTGTTTTTCAGTTTTCATTATATTAATACTATGTGCTACTTTGTTTACATCCTAATATGTCTTCATCATGATTTTTTTTTTTTGACCTAGTGAAGCTTTTCCTTAGTATTATGGGGCTTAAACTCAAACCCATGACATGGTTTTCCTTATTCATGTGCAGTGACAGAGACAGGAACAAAACTTTTCTTGTTATTGTTCTCCTTTCCTATTTAATAGTTAGATTCAAAAGATATTGCTATGGCACATAGCTTGTTTGTGGGGTGTGGATTGAATGTGTCTAGAGATCTTTCACCACTGGTTTTGAATGGGGTTTTATAAACACTACTACATGATAAAAGGAAAACGGAAATGATGACGAAGGGTTGTTTGGTTCCTGTTTTTGAAAGCTGTTCCTGAGAAATTTTTTTGAAAACACAAGTTTTGTGTTATCTTTGAATTTATTGTTTTTTGTGTTTTTCATGAAAAAAGAAAAAAGAAAAAAAAAAGAAAAGAAAGAATAGGGAGTCAAACGTGTTCTCCTTGTTTTCCTTATTTTCAAGAATAGAAACAGTTTTCATTAAATATGAACAAACAAAGCCAAAATCTCTCTTATCTTTCTCCATTTCACTGGTATGGTACAAAAGGATGGTGGGTTGGTGAAAGGGGCTAGCTGCTGCTGCATATTTCTCCAAATGTTTTTGCTTAATTGCCAAGTTGATCAAGATGAGTATTTTGTTTAGACCCCATTGGCTGCTTTCATGCTATATAGATTTACATGAGGATATCTTCTCGTTTTGCATGTTATTGGCATTATATAGAAGCATTGCTGAAGTTTCAAGTGGAGAAAGCTGATGGTTTGTCTTGGTAATTGATGAAAAATCAGAGTAAAAAGTAAAAGAGGGGAATTTACGAATGCTATTAAAGACGATATTCATATTAAACCCAAATCCTACAAGCCAGCTTAGAGAGTTGGCCTAACACAGATCAAAAGCTCAGTTTCTATAGAGGTCCCGGTCTCGAATCCTCTCCTTGCAATTTAATCCATGTTTTGAAAAGTCCATACCTGACTCACTCTCCACGCACTGCATGGGGTCAGATGCACGCTGGTGGGAGTGCTATTAAAGATGATATCTCATATTAAACCCAAATCCCATGCTGAGCCTTTTTAGTTTGGCCATTTGAACAAAATGTAGCATAAATGAAGAAAAGAAAACAAAAGAAATAACCAAAGAAAATCAAAAAGTTTGATTGCAGGTTCTGAAAATTGTTTTGAAAACAGTTTGAAACACTATAGAATTGTAAAATTTCTTGAAACATGTGTTTTGAAAATGTGGAGAATAAAAATTTTCTTTGCTTTGAAAAAATGGGGCCTAAATGTTCTTATACACCTATAATCAAACGTTTCATAATTTGAAAAAAAAAATCATAGTCCCGCTCTTTCTTATGCCTCCAGCAAGATATGCTAATCAATTCATATATTTGAGGGAAATAATTTTTTTTTTCTTTCCGTAAGCCTGAATGACATTTATAGCTGGATACATATGGGTAAAAGAGCCTAGGATAAAGGAGAAAACACAACAGATATTAATTTTATTTTAATAGGCCACATTTCTTACAGTTGTAATGAAACAATAGATTCCTCTGCATATTGATTTTAGAGGTTTACATTCAACACAAACAACATGCCTGTAAACATATAGTCTGCTAACCCTGAAAAGATAAGAAAAATATAGGGAGGAAAAATGGAAAGAAATAAAACTGAGAGGAAAATAAATGACAGGTTTAATTATAATAAATTAATTCTATATGTTTATTTCATTTTATTTGTTTCTCTATTATACAAGGACTAAAAAATTTCAAAATGTGTAAAATGTTGAGGAATTTTCATTATATTTGATTTCTTTTTTATATTTTTCATGGTGAAACTAAATATGAGAAAATCATTTTGGGTTCCAAACCGAGCCATAGGGTTCTAAACCTGATCTTCTCATCTTTAACTATTTATTGTTCAACCCATCCTTAACCTTTTTTATATTTTTCTCTGCCCAGTACTTTTTGGGTTCCAAACCGAGTCATAGGGTTCCTCATAAGAGGATGATTAGTTTAGTCGTTCTATTGGCATCCCAATCGTTTTTATGAGCTACAATCTCAATCGGGGGATGACAATTTGGGTATATAGGTTCTTGCAAGTTTTTAGAGGAGAAAACACTTTCATCCAGGAGACCAAAAACTTATGAGGAAAAAATGCTGCTTAAAGGTAGGCTATGTTTGGAACTCGGAAAATACTAAGAAAAAAAAATAATGAGGAAAAATGAAAGAAAAATAAAAAATAGGTTTAAACTTAATACATTAATTCTATATGTTTTATTTAAATTCATTTTATTTGTTTTTCTTTATCATATAATGACTAAAAAAATTTAAAAATATATAAAATATTAATTATATTGATTTTCTTTTATATTTTCCACCGTATAACCAAATATGTTTAGCATTTTTTTTCCTTTCCCTTGTACTTTTCGGGTTCCAAATGGAGCCAAAAAGAGCTAGGAAAGTATTTTGCTTTTCATCTATAAATCATTTGTTAAATTTGCAGTGTTTGTCACTGTTTAATTGAATAAGTAGACTTGGGAAATTGTTAACAAAGAATGTAGTGATGGTAGTGTTTGTCCATTAGCCAAAGACTAGCAATATGAAAAGGAAAGCCGAGAAGAAATTTACCTGGAGAGATTAATTTTCTTAAATGTGGTAGTTTAAAGCTTACAACTAAACTATTTAAAATTATAATTTTATTTTCTACATTAATTTTCTAAACAAACAAATAAACAGTGAGCCAATATCTCAAGCTGCCACACACAAAGGAAAAATAATAATAATAGAAAAAGGGAAAATTGCCAATTGAAGCTTAGTTTCAGAAGAGAGTAATGAAAGTGAAACAGAAGCAATGAAATTGACTGAATTTCTTGTGTTACTGTGCTGAGTCTAAGAGTTGATGCTGTGTAGATGCCAAAGATGATTCATGCTTGAAATAAAAGGCGATTCTGGTGGAAATTGGAGCTCATCTTGTGCCATGGAAGTTGAAGCTCTGCTCTGAATGTGGTAGAGATGAGGGTAAATGTGCTGTAGATGAAAACCCAAAGGTGAAGTCCCAGTTGTGGGCTGAATTCATGATGAATAAGGAGGGAATTGGAGAAGATTGCCATTGTCCGCGCTGTAGGTTTCGAATTTTGTGGAGATCAAGGAGATAAATAAATAAGGTTAAGGATGGGTTGAACAATAAATACTTAAAAGATGAGAGGTTGGAGAAAGAAAAAAAAGAAGAATTACTTATTATAGGATGAAAGGGATTTGTGCTTTTAATTATTTTATAGGCTTTAAGGGGTTGGTAAATATGGGGGTGAGGTTAGCATAAGGGTTTTATTATTCACCAAACCATCCCACCATTCTTGTTGTCCTTCGATTTTTTCTAATTTCTTACTCATGCAAATGTTGGAATCAAATGGAAGCTTCTTCAAGCTTCGACAACCAAACACGTAGATCTGCCTTAAAGATGGAAAAGGTAAGGGATGTTCATATATACTCTCTAGCTTTGGCAGATAACGTAAAGTGAGACATATGAGTCTGGAAAACACGCTTAAACCTGATTCAATTTCTGAACCTTCACTCCTTTCATCTTCTATCACTTTTTCTATGATTCCAGAGTGTTCAATTTGTAGATATTGAAGTTTTGGAGCATGAGTAAGCCAATTCAAGTTCAGCAATTTCTTACATCCCTTTATACGAACACTCAAAAGGTTGTTGAAGCAACATTGTGGATTGGGGAATTTTGAAGGGACCGCTTGCTTTTCAAAATGGATGATTTTCACCTCTTCCAATTCATAACATTTGTCTAGTAATGAGCCTTATGCAAGGAAGCGGATACTAGTTGCACTTGGTTCATACCCCAGCAGCCTTCTAATTGTAGGAATGTTGTGGATCTTTCTGCAACTTGTGGATTCGAATAATCTTTGATGGACTCGATGCTTGTAAGCATGATGGAGATATCATTAATATGTTCCAACTGCTCTAACTCCTCTAACAACATTATTTCATCTGCCGAAGACGGAGATGAGAAGAATTTCATGCTGAACAATTGCAAAGAGGAAAGACTTGACACCATTTGATTTGGAAGTAATGCAAGTGAAAACAACTGATCCAACATCAAGAATCTCTAAATTTTTTTTAAATTCTTGAGCTCAATTGCAAGTATTCTATCATTATACCTGACAAATTAAGATATTTTGCAAGGTAGCTAAGTTTCCAATCTGGTAACTTACGTATCTCAACTTTGGAGAAGTCCAAAACTCTTATGACAGACATGTTTAGAGTTAATGTGGAAACCTGAGCCTCGGCATACGTCCGATTATTGTCTCTGTATTAGGGAAACGTGGAGGTTCCCTTAGTTTTTCAATACTAGTTTCATTCCACAATGCTATCTTGTGTGCGTCTTTCCATTTCTGAACTTCTTGAGCACTTATCAATCCAACTCCATCTTTCACCAGCTAAATTTGTTCTTCTTTCTTCCCTTTCACAAGCCAACCATAAAGCCATATCAATGAATAACATCATGCATCTTCAAATATTCCCATCTATTGGAGAAGGGCCCCAGCTCACCCCTCCACAGACAAGCATGCTTTAACATTTGAATAATTTTTTCCTCCTTGGATTTCTTGCTTCTTGAATGTCACGACTCATCCAGAAACCCCTCCCGATCCAAAGTTGAATAAGATGTTCGAGATTTGATCATCCTCCGGGAATAAAGTATAATAGCAGCAAACAAGATTTGGTGGCTTCATCGGGTAGATAATCATAACTAAATGCTAATACTGAAAATAAATCATTCTCCGTATCAGTAACATCCTTGGGATACAGCCTCGTTTTTTCTTGCAAGTTTCTCTCCATTCTTCGGGTGTTTTTATGGAAGCCATAGTCACATGACGATGATGTTTAGGTGGAAGGCCTTTGCACTTCTTTGGCAACCATCTCCGCCAGCTTCTTTGGTATATATCTGGATGAGAATTTAAAGTATCTTCTCCCTACCTTGGCCTGGAAACAGATAAGGCTTCCTTCTCTTCCAAGCACTCCACCTTAATGCTCTTCTGAGCAGCCATACCTCCACACACATCTGCAGATCGTGTAGTGAACACTATCTTGGACTCATTTCCATCGCCCACAGGAGGAATTCCCACTCTCACGAGATCATAAATCTCAGATTATCTAACAACAGCACAAATTTCTTGGTTTTCAAGACCCTGCGTATTTCTTTTTTGGCCTTCCTGTCTTCTCAGCTTTCCTTCCATCTGTCATCTGAATGTCCAGCGTCTATCCAGAAACATTTCCTGGACTCTCTCCAAGTTTGTTGGCCTGGAGACGACAACCCAGATCACGATATCAAAAGCTTTAAATCTCGATTGGAGGAACTTGTTATTGATTTTCGTCAAGAGGGTGGTTTTTCCCACACCCCCCATTCCATATATTCCGATAGACCCAACTTGTTTATCTTGGAGCAACCTCCATACCTCAAGAAAAGGTGAATCATGGGGCCTACTACTGGCTTCTCCTCCAAAGGCCTCTCAATCACAAGAGGACTGGGCAATGGGACAGCAAACTCTCCTGAAAATTACTTCCTTCGGACTGCAGTTCAGCCACAGCATCTATCTTCTGGGTACCATTTTCGCAAGTTTAGCTGGGGCGACAGTTTTGGACAACAGGTTCCAAGCATTTTTTCTGGTTTTCTGATCATACTTCTCCAGTAATTTGTTCACTTCTATCTCCATGGCTTCACTCTCTGCATCCACCCACCCACATAATGCGTACGCTTCTTCTCAAGATTCTCTTCACGTTCCACCCTTTCCTTGACGTCTTTATACACATTATCTGAAGCCCTTTCAGCTCTCAAAGAAATGACATTCTGTGGGAGACGCCGGAGGAGATCAGCACGATCGCCAACGCAATTGCAGATGCGAGAGGCAATATCCAAGACTGGGCTTACAATATCCATGGCAAAATTAATCAACCGTTGGAATTCAAAGCAAAGAAGACTGAAGAGAAGAAGCCTGGATTTATGTTTTTTGTGCACAAAACCCACGATTGTAGAAGATGAGAAGGGGAAAGTTATCCCTCCATTGAGACTCAACTTTCTTAAGAAAGACAGCCGTCATTTCTTTAACTTTAAGCATGTGGTTACCTTTAATTTCTTTGTAGTAGATTCCTCCAGCTCATACTTTTTGTCTTTTTGATGTTAGTGGGCTCTTCTCCATACATTTATTTTAATTTTCTTCTATCCTCCCATTTTTTTATTTTTCCTTTTAGTTATGCGCCATTACTCACAGAGGAAAATATTAAATAGTGATACCTGAGTTAAATCATGGTCTTATCTTTAGCCCATGTATGACATGACATCCCTACTCAAAATTGGATTTCATTTTATTTCTTGGTTTAATTCTAAACTTCAGTTATAACAAGAGTACATAAATAATGTGTATCATGAAAACGTTGGCATTATTGAAGATATTTAGTACAGCTAGCTTCTAAACTATTGAATTTTTCAATCATAATCTCACCCATTGCATATGTGCAGACTTGCCAATGATCTGGGCTGATAAAAGAGTCGTTTTTAAATAGAATTCCTTTTTTAAACATCAAAACACTATTTTTGTTTTCTTAATTTTAATGTTCTTTATAAAAAAAAAAAATAGGAATCAATCGTATTCTTTGTATTTGTCTTGTGTTTTTTCATAACAAAAAATAGTTTTAAAAAAAAACTGTAAACAAACGTGCTCTTATATTTCCTGGAATGTGAAGAAAAACTTTAGAAGAGGCATACTTATGCAAGTGGAAGGCTGGATCACAGTGTGGGGAAACCATGGAAAAAGAAGTGAAGCAGATATATATTGAATAAATGTTACGAAAACATTTATTCCACGAGGGGTGTTTTTCGGTCATTTTGGCTTGAAATTACCCTACATTTTTTTTAGTCTATCTCTTTATTC
Organism: Tetrastigma voinierianum; assembly: GCA_016808115.1. NCBI lineage: Eukaryota > Viridiplantae > Streptophyta > Magnoliopsida > Vitales > Vitaceae > Tetrastigma > Tetrastigma voinierianum. The sequence goes on along the minus strand of JAEQBH010008326.1, from coordinate 114,078 downwards.
CATAAAGATTTAGGTTTTTTCTTATTTTTTTGTGTTATCATCGTCTTTATTACTTGTCATCACTGGGCATTTATCACGCTTTTTCATTATCTCTGCCGGCATCGCTTTTATTTATATTATGCATCGATCCAAACATGACAAACTACTTCAATCATTATATTCACACACATAAGCCAAGAATCTGAATGAAAATATTATATATTATATTATTATCAAATTTATGTTTTATACCACTTATTATGGTATTAACCTTATATCGCTTTCATCATTTTTGGTTTTTAGAAATTTGTATATTTGATCTATCAATCTATCTATCGCAAGTTTAAATAAATAAAATTATTTTTCTTTAAAAAAAAAAGAAAAAAAAAAGAGACCCTAAGACTGAGTATGGTGAATTAATGAATGTGAAATCACAAACAAATGGAGCAGAGAAATTACTTGACCCTGCCATGTTGTCCATTGTCCATTGAAATTATTTTTCCTTCATGTATGTTATGGGGATATGATATCCAATATTTTCAAGGCATGAGGCTTATGTTATATTCTCTTTATGATTCACAAACTTTTAGATTTTACAAAAACAGGGAAACTTAGATTAAAATCATTTTCACAGATTAAATTTCTGAACAAAAAGTTTGTTTTTTAAGTATGTAAACTTTCACACTTGCTTTATATCTTAACAAAGACTCAACTCTACCCTATACAACAGTACATCATTTAAATTAATTTTGAATTATTTCATCATTATATTGATGAGTTAATTAAACTAAATTATTTTATTTCGTTCTACTTTTTTCTTTTATTTTTTCCTTTGTATTTCCCTTAAACCAAACATTAATTAGCTTCTTTTTCCATAATTTTTCCACTCCGCTCAAACTCAACTTTCTTTTCATAATTTTCCACTGCTCAAACTCAACTTTTCCACGCAATGTTGAACAAGACAAGTTACCACTTTTTTAACTTTAAGCAGGTCAATAACAGCTAGACCCATGATTTTCTCTCTTTCTTCTTTTTCAACTTTGACTTCCTTCTTGTAGTAGATTCCTCCGGCTCATACTTTTTGTCTTTTTGATGCTAGTGGGCTCTTCTCCATACATTTATTCTAATTTTCTTCTATCCTCCCATTGTTTTATTTTTCCCTTTTTTTTTCCTTTTGATCCCAGCACCTTCTTCCTTTTTAGCAATGCTCCATTGCTCAGAGGAAAAAATATTAAAATATGATACCGACAAACATGGTCTTATCTTTAGCCCATGTATGACAATCTTCGCCAGCTTCGGTATACGGGGATGAGAATTGATAGTGTCTTCTCCAACATATTTCTGAAACAGAGCAAATGCTTCCTCCCATGCTAAGCTCTTCGCTTCAATGCCCTTAGCTCCCATGTCCAAGCAAACAGTTGAGAATCGGGTTGTGAATACCACCTTGGACTTATTCTCGTTATTCACAGGAATTCCAATTGAAAAGAGATCAAGAGGCTCCCACAGATCATCCAACAAGAGGACAAATTTCTTCGTCTTCAAGGCATTAAATACTTCTTCTTTCCTTTCATCCTCACTCCTTCCTTCCCATTTGTGACTAGGAATCCCCAATTTTTTGAAAAGAACTTGATGGACCTTTTCCACACTGCATCAAATTCATCCTCCCTGGTTTTGAGGAACTCATTGTTGATTCTAGTCAAGAGGGTGGTTTTGCCCACACCCCCCATTCCATATAATCCCACACTTCCAACTTTCTCATCCTGGAGCTGCATATAGACATGGTTGAACAGCGAATATGTTTCTCCACCGTCTTGTCCTCAAAGGCCTCTATCACGGGACGACTGGGAAGCAGTCAATGCCGCCATTGAATTTCAATCCTCCGTCTTCTTTAGCAGAATGTGTTTTAAAGAACAGTTGGTCCTGAAACATTTCTTCTGGGTTTCTTCATCACCTTTTTCCTGATAAATCCTTCACGTCCTTTTCCATGGCTTACGTTTGATCCAGCCATCAACAGCACGAGTACGTTGCTTCTTAAGTTTCTCTTCACAGTCCACCTTCTCTTTCACATCTTCATAGACGTTCTTGAGTTCTTCCATGGCAGTTCTTAGAGAGTTGAGATTTTCTGGGAGCTATTTGAGTGTAAACACGTTTGGCAAAAAGATCCCCACAAGCGAGAGGCAATATCCAAGATCATGGCTCACAAAATTCAAGGTATGGGTACAAGAGAGTTGGAAAATTGAAGCAGATACACAGAGACAATGATCAGAAAACACAGAACATGATGGATGGCGGTGGGAGAGATTAAGGTCTAATAATGGCTTCATATTTTTTTATTTTTTGTTTACTAAAACCCAGAAGCCATGGAGCACGTTTAGTTTTAAATAATGAACAAATACACACCTTTTTTGAACAGATGGATTGGAAGGAATCTGACTTTTTTCTTTTTTCCTTTTTCAACAGCTTGATGAGCAAAGCTCTTCTAAAATACTTAACACTCAGCAAATAACACTTCTCCAATTTATTACATTTGAGTTTTGGACTCTTAAATAGTTGGTGAAAAACCTAACACATGCAATGCAAGTTCAATGAAATTTGTGAAACATGTTGAAGAAGTGAATGATATATATCTGTATTTGAAATTGAAACATTAGTCTTAAATTTCTAAACCTATTATAGTAAATTATGACTTCTAATTTGAGTTCAGTCCACTAGTTTCTCTCATCTGAGTGGGCATTGAGAAAGTTCTCGCCAGATGGAGTTACGTAAGAAAAATCAAATCAACCTTTCAATAAATTGTTTTTTGAAAAGATTATGCTGGTAAGAAGAATGTTACTTTGTAAAAACAAGATGAGTTTATCGTTAAACTATTTACACCTGCTTGGTTTAAGAAGATAGAAATGAAAGTGAAACAGAAGCAAGGAAATTCTTGGTTTACCTCTAAAAGCTGGGTCTCAATCTGATGGATAATGGACAGATTAGAGTTTTGAAAGATGTCAGACATGCCTCTGACATAGAAAGAGAAATTTAGTTTCTCTTGGGACATTAGATGAGTCCGGTTATTCATTTATCCTTCAAGCTGGAATTTTGGGTTGATCTAGTTAGCAAACTGGAATTTTGTGAATATTGCATAAATGGAAAGGGACACAGATTATCCTTCAAGCTGTCAACTCAAAGAGCCCAAGAAGTCTTTGAATATATCCACTCTGACTTGTGGGGGCCTTCAAAGGTACAGGTAACGAGTTTTTCCTTTCTTTAATTGACGATTTTTCAAGAAAGGTATGGATATACTTGCTGAAGTGTAAAGATAAAACAGTAGTCAAATTTAAAGAGTGGAAATCTCTAGTGGAGAGCCAAAGAAGCAAGAAAATTAAAGTCTTGAGAACTGATAATGGTCTAGAGTTCTGTAATGAAGATTTTAATTACTTGTGCTCTAGTTCTGGTATAGAAAGGCATAGGATTGTGAGGAAAACACCTCAGCAAAATGGTCTTGCCAAAAGAATGAACCGAACCCTACTTGATAGAGTCAGATATGTATGCTCTTTTGTTCAGGTTTGTCCAAATATTTCTGGGGTGAAGCTTTGTCGACAGCTTGTCACTTGGTGAACAGGACACCTCCACTGCTATCAATTTTAAACCTCAAGAGATGGGACCAGAACCCTCCTGATCATGCCATTTGTTTTTTCTGCTTTTGCTCATCAAACGAGGGAAAACTTGAGCCTAGATCCTTAAAATGTATTTTGTTGATACCCTGCTGGTCAAGGGGTATAAGCTTTGGCTTGTTGATTCTCTGGTGTCAGATGATTATAAGTCGTGATGTTTTACAATGAAAATCGTTTATACATTTCAGAATCCAACAGTGCAGGAAAAAAAATTCTTACTATAGAAAACAAAGATGACAAGTCACGAGCAGAAAATGACTATTATGACTTTGAGGTGGAGCCTCCAACACGTTTGATAGAAAGTCATGATGATGCTGCTCCCTCAATAGATCCTTTACTCCAAACTAATGAATCACTAGAAGATGTTGATGATCATTGTGAACCAGATCTGGCCACTGAAACATAAAATAATTATCAATTGACAAGAGATCGAGAGAAAGGGAAATTAAACCTCCTAGCAGATTTGGCTTTGCTGATTTTGTGGAATATGCTCTGGTCACTGCCTTGGATTATGGAAGATGAGCCACTAACTTACAAGGAAGCTATCAAGGTAATAATGCTGGAAAAAATGGATAGCAATGAAAGAGGAGTTTGGTTCACTGATTAAAAAATGATACATGGGAGCTGGTTGAAAATACATACATAAGGTTGTGACCTGTAAATGGATTTTTAAGCTCAAAGAAGGCAATACTCCTACTGATCCTCCAATATATAAAACAAGGTTAGTAGCAATGGGCTATACTCAAACTAAAGGGGTGGATTAAACAAAAAAAATTTCACCAGTTGTAATTTGTAAAACACACCTCAATATGAATTATGATGAGTTTGGTAGCTTTCTTTGACTGGGAGTTGGAACAGTTAGACATTAAAACTGCTTTCTTACATGGAGATATTGAAGAGAGGATCCTAATGGCACAACCTCAAGGTTTTAAAGTTGTTGGAAAAGAACACATGGTTTGCCTGCTCAAGAAATCATTGTATGGGCTTAAACAATCCCCACACAATGGTATAAAAGGTTTGACAATTTCATGGTTCATATTGGTTTTGAAAGGAGCAACTATGATAGCTGTTTTCATTTTAAGATCCTTGAAAATGGTCTTAAGTTGTTTCTGCTCATATATGTGGATGACATGCTTTTAGCTTGTTAAGACAAGTTAGAAATCAAAAGGTTGAAGGAAACTTTGAAGTCAGATTTGATATGAAGATATTGGTCAAGCTAGACACATTCTTGGAATGGAGATTATCCGAGATAGACAGCACAATCTCATTAAATTGTCTCAGAGGAGTTATTTAGAAAAGGTTCTCAAGAGGTTTGCAATGAACAATGCAAAACCTGTTAATTTGCCTTTGGGAAGTCAGTTTAAGTTCTCTGCTGCTGTGTCCAAAATCTGATGAAGATGCTATGAAAATGGTAAATGTGCCCTATGCAAATGCCATAGGGTCATTGATGTATGCTATGGTATGCTCAAGGCCTGACATAGCATATTTGCTTAGTGTTTTTAGCAAATATATGGCCAATCCTGGGAAAGAACACTGGAAAGGTGTAAAGTGGCTGCTGAGGTATGTGAAAGGTTCAATTGATCTTGGTTTAAAATTTGGCTCTTGTAGAAAATCTGTGGAAGTCTATGGCTATGTGGACTCGGATTTTGCAGGGGATTTGGATAAAAGGGGATCAACAACATGTTATTTGTTTGTGGTATGTGGTGGTCCAGTTAGTTGGAAATCACATCTTCAATCCATTGTAGCTCTATCATCTACAGAGGCAGAATATGTTGCTGCTACTGAAGCAATAAAAGAAGCTTTGTGGCTGCAGGGTTTACTCAAGGAGTTGGAGGTTCTGCACAGTTCATACTAACAGCCAAAGTGCATTGCACTTGTGTAAAAATCCTGTTTTTTCACGAGGAAAGGACAAAGCATGTAGATGCTAGGATTTCATTTTATCCATGGGTTGTCAATTCTGGGCTCTGATCAAACCTGAGAAGATACTCCAACAGAAGATAACCCCTGCTGATATGGAGACCAAAATAGTGCCCCAGGGTGTTCAGACATTGTCCCCGGATAAGCATTGGCCATTCAGTCTTGGGACATTCTTTTCTGAGTATTGCGACCAAGGTGGAGTAATGTTGCTATGGTCCTTAAATAAAGACAAGTTGTTGGATTAGTTGCAATCGGTTATTCCCTTTCTGCCTAAGTTTCTTTTGGGTTGTATAAAGAGAGGAACTGATCAATCCTCTTGGAGAGAGTAATCTAGGAGAGTAATTTGGTGTACTTAGGTTTTTGGGTTTAGAGAAAACTGTTTGTTTCCTGAGAAAGGTTTTTCTTAGGACTGTTGCAAGTCTGCATCTCTGTTTTTCTGTTGTTAATAATCTTGACAAGGGACAAAAAGGTTTATTGGCCTGTGGTTGAAAAGCTGCTCTGAGCTGAATCACTTAAACACTGTTTTCTGGTGTGTTTTTCCCTCTGCTTTTCGTTCTAAATCTGGGCCTTTTACTTTGAGTTCATATGTTGTGGTTTCAAGATTAGTTGTTCTGTTAGGTGCTATCAATCTCAACACCTGAGCAGAGAGAGCTGCAATCCTCACAGAATTCGAAAGCCAGCAGGGACAATGGCACCTTCCACTTCCTTGTTCATCATAAATTCAGAGCACAACTGGGACTTCACCTTCGAGTTTCATCTGTTTCATCTTCTCCACTGCAGATTTGCTTCCATCTCTTCCACACTCAAAGCAGAGCTTCAACTTAATTCCATGGCACAGTGAGACTCATCTCTTCGAGGTGTAACACAAAATTTCCAATTAAATGTTAGCTTGAATAAAACATTGCGTTAATGAAAGTTGACTTTGAAAGTGAACCCCACAAATATAGACTATGGAGAGGTTTCGCTTTAGCTACATTTTGTCAACTATGGTGTGCTCCAATGTGTCGATGAAACCAAAATGTAGGCTATGAGAAAGTTGACTTTAATAAGGTTTTATGAGAATTACCAGGAAGAGGTTAAGAAAAGTATAATGGAAATCACTTGGCTACTATCTCATAGTGATCGTGTAGGATTCCCGAATATCTTTTGTGATTTTCTTCCATTTTTCATTTTTAGTAGATGAGGTTTCTCACATTATTTAAAATCCCAATTTATTTTCCTCTCTTACATCAATTTTCTCAACAGACAAGCAGCTCATTAGCCAAAATCTCAAGCAGCGATATCAACAAAAAGAAAAAAGGACAGAAAAAAGGGGAATTAAATTGACATTTCGAGATTGGTTTCAGAAAAAAGGGGAATTAATTGATAAGTTTCAAGCTCAGTACTGGTCTTCTGAACTTCCATCAGCCACAAGAGACCTCAAATAAAACAATCTCAAACAAGGTTTTTAATATCTAGAGAAACTGCAAGTGCAAGATATTAATATTATAACAACATAGAACAACACAAAATAAAAATCATCTGGTGCTGCTTCAAAATAAACGCAAAATAGGAAAAAATTTAGTATTAGTCAAATGTTTCTTCCACCTTTGACTGGATTAGACTATCTCTGCATGTTCCCTTCCATATTTCAAAACTTCAGAATAGATTGGTGACACACATACAGCAAATCCTGTTCCAATATTTAAACACTTTAGACCTATAAATATAGTATAAAATTACAATTTGTTTTCAGACAGAAAGTAGCAAGTACTAATGTTTTCAGAAGTTAGCAACCAGTTATTTTCTGTTTGAGCTGAAGGTTTAATTTAATACTGAATGAGTCGCTGAAAGAAACCTTCTGGGATCGAAAATCATGAAAACATGTATATCAAAAGAAAAGGGATAAGTGGAATAATGGGAAATAGGATATAACTAAGAATTCTAAGTAAACATGGGTTTTTTTTCAAAGCAGAAGAATATGCAACTATATTAAACAGACTAAAACAAAAGTTTCTAGGGAGATTAAGCAGATCCACTTCAATAGACACAAAACAGAATATAGTAGTTTTTTTTTACATGTTCAACAACAGCACCTTAAATGAACATCACTAGTCGAAACACAGAGAGTTGTTCTTTCATCCTCCAGCACAGGATAGGCTGCGACGAGTGCCTCTTGAGATCCAATATATGAATGAGCAGTAGATCTTCCAGGTTATCTCCTGATCCTCCTTGATGATGGAACAGCCCGTGCAGTTTAGCACCATAGCAGCACACTGGCGCGCTCATCCTTCAATGGCTTCCATTACAGCACATGACATAAAGAAGTCTCAAAAATATTTGGCTGGCATGGTTGAAATTGTAAGTGGATTAAAGCATCCTCGCAACCTAACCCAGCAACTCCCAAGGAAATGCGTTTGATAGCAGAAGCTGCAGTCTGCCTGTGAACCAGATCTCTGTCCATAAGGGCATCCTCAAGTAATGGGGTCACTGCATAGATATAGTCCTTTCCCGTTTCACCAATGTACCAAAGGAGAAAGAGAGGGATTTCAAAACACCATTAGTGAACATTTAGCTCTGGAACACGGTACTCATTCATCAGGGCAGGCAAAACTGTAAAAGGAGAACAGGTTTCTGCAACACTGGCAATATCAGCAGTTGTGCAAACATGATTTTGACGCTCTTGGACCACGAGATTATTCAACAAGGTTAAGCTAAGACATCTGTGGACCAGGCAATGGCTTGCAACAAATGTGCATTCACAGGAGCTCACGGAATGCCCTTCTTGTGGGCTTTAAGCATCTCAAGAATTTCAAAACAAATCCTCATCCACTCCCTAGCTGGGATTGAACCCCAGCCCAATGATCTGCAATTCGACCAACAAGCACAATACAGTTCTCCTATTCTTCTCATGCTGGTTCTTCAATATTGTGTTAATCCAGGAAGCAACCTTGGCTGAGGAGTCATTTTGTCATTTTATCCGCTGGGTTTCTTTGTCAAGCACCCTTGCGTTCTTGTTATTGAGTCTCCACTTTATGGTCCCACAAATCCCAGGAAGATAGGGTTTTACTCTTTGCCCAAGAGAATTAACAACTGCACCAAACCAATTAAGCATCACATTGGCACCATCATCAATGATAAATCATGCTTCCTATATTGCTCCATGTTCCCGGAAGATTGGGAAATTTCATGCAAGCAGCTTATAGAACTATGGATAGGGGAGGGGTTTCCCCATGAATTTCATCACATGATGCGCGTACTGAAGCAGAGGAGGTTATTTAATGAATTAACGCTTGTATGTCTGTTGGAGAGCAATCAATCTAAAACGCATGTAAAAATGCATGATGTGATTCGGGACATGGCAATGTGGTTGGCAGGTGAAAATGGGAAGAAGAAGAACAAATAAATGAGCCCGGCGTATCGATTGAAGGTCACGAGATTGCAGAGTGGAAGGAGACGCAAAGACTATCATTGTGGGATAATAGACTCCACCGAACCACCAAAATTTCAAAATCTCAAGACTTTGTTTGCATCAGGTGAGTCGATGAGATCATTGCCGACCCGATTCTTCGCACGCCTGCCTGTCATAAGAGTTCTGACTTATCGAATTTCCTGAATTGATTTGGATCTACCTAGTAGAGATCAGCATCTCTAATAACTCTGCGCGTTATCTTAATTGGTCAAAACAGAAATACAGAATCTGCCGGTGGAGCTCAGAAATTCTAGACAGAACTAAGGTGTTTCGATATTGGATGATATGGAAAATCCTGAGACAATTCCATCTCAATTGGTATCAAGCCTTTCATCTTTGCAGTTGTTCAGTCTTTATGCTTCCTTAGGTTGCAATGGAGACTGGGGATTCCTCTTAAAGGAATTCAAGACTTTATCATGAACAAAGTTTTTTTTTTAAATATAACATCTTTCTGTCAATTTTGCTTTTATATCCTAATAAAACTTTAAACCTTTACCTTGTCCAATGTGAGACCATGAAACGATGTCGTTTTGGTCATTATTTAAGTTATCTTACGTTAGAACTATAATTAAAATAAAAATTATTATATTTAAAATTCAAAATTTTAAATATTTATCTTAATTTTAAATAAAATTTAAATCTACTAGTATAATGAGGAGTTATGTTTTAGATATTAATTTTAAGATTTTAAAGTGAGGTGAACAAATTTTCAATATAAATAAGAGTGCAATGATTGAATTTGAATGGGAGATAAAGCCGTCAAAAAAAGGGGTTACTTTTTATGTTTTGAAGGATTAGTTTAAATATTTTAAAAAGAAATGGGTAAATGTAAAAAAAAATAAAAAAATAAAGTGAAAGTGAGGGGCGGATATTACGTTTTTGTTTAAAATTAAAAAAGAAAAAGAAAATGTTAAGAAATGAAAAGTGGGTGTTTGTTTTTCAATAATATCAATATAATTTTTTTAATTTAATAATTAATAACATTAATGTTATTTATATTAAAGTCATTTTATTTTTTTAATATTTTATCTCTATTAAGGATTAATCGTTAGTTTCCATTTCTGAGTCCTAATAATTGTTTTATAATTTATTTTGATTTAAAGTTAATAATAATAATAATAATTTATTATTATTATTATCATTTTTATTATGCAACACGATGAAAAAGTAAAATAAATTTTAAATAATACAAAACAGAATCGTATAAATAATCGATTTTGAAAATTTATATAAAATTCATCCTTAATCTATTTATTTTTAATACCGATTCGGTAAGATATGATGAGCAAAAAAACCTACTTTACACTAAAGCTATTTTGGTTTCCTAAAAATTGAGGGATTATATATATATATATATATATATATATATATATATATATATATATATATATATATATATATTATTTTTTATTCTAAACTGCTTATTATCTTAAACTATCAAGAAATGATGTAACTTTCAAAATAATTTACTTAACCCTGCTTATGAAAAAATATTATAAAACAAATTTAAGAATCATATTTCGTGATACTTGTAGTTAATGTAGTTATTTAAATGTTTGAATGATCTATTTTCTACTTAAAAGATGAAAATCACTAATGAGCGAAATTTTTCTGACTGAAAATAAATTTTCGCTTTTGTCGTTTCATTTTTTCAAAAATCTCTGCCGAGCAAGCTTGAGCTTAAAAATAAAACAAATAATGAACGTCGAAAGTTAACATTTTCAAAGATATTCACCAAAAACAAACAGAATTCAAAGTGTTTGCTTTTTACTTAATAATTTAATGTAACCTTTTCAGCCATCGTTGACAAGACTCACAGTTACAAGATGTCGTTTGCTTTTAATATTAGTATCACTGCGGGATGACAACTGACTCGACATTTTCGCTCCCGCCTCGCCTCGCTCTTAATAACACAAATTTAATTTAATTTTAATCGGCAATATGCCGCTTATTTTTCAACCGAGACTCGGTTCGTGTATTGTTACTATTCGTGAAAACCCGAGAAAATTGTAAATTTTCAAAACGCAAAACGTTAATAAAATAAATCGCGCGGTTCGCGTAGCTGAAATGGTTTAGATCTTTGAATGATTAAACGACCGCACGCAATCTACCCCACGAAACTGATTACGTGTTTCGCCGACTCGGCATAAGCGAAATTCTTCCGATTTTCCTGACGTATAAGGTTAATGGGCTAGATTCTCAAAGGACTAGATTTTTACGAAAAATTCGAAATGCGAAACGACGCAATGTTTCATTTTAAAATGAAGTTCAATCGAAAAGAAATAAATTATTTCGAATGTTAAAACATACCCGAACGTAAGAATACGAACCATGATCCAAATAATAATAATGTCTCCGCCCCCATTATATTTTAAAAATAAATTTCTTTATTATTTATTTTTATACTTTAATATAAATAATAATTATTATTATAACGTTTTATCAAACACTTATAAAATGCTAATATTTTTATTTTATTTAAAATATTGTTCTAATATAATAAAAATAAAAAGCAAATATAAAAAAATTAAAATTAAAAATAAAAACAAAAATAAACTAAATATAATTAGCCATAATTTTCTTCATCTCCGTTTCGTACTGCGAATTTTTTAAATTGGCATGCTACACCAAAAAATAAACGAGTTTGGTCGGGATTTGTGACCGCCTGCCTCAAACCTTCATCATCCCTATTGTAAGGTATATTACTAACTCTTCTTCTTATCGCAGAACGCATCAGTTTTTTTATTTTCATAAAAATGACCTTTTCTAAAGGGGGAAGTTCCCAAATATTTTCACTTTTTTCTATTTTTAAAACTTTTTAAAAAATTTCACACAAAGCCAGTAAAATTTAAAAACAAATACTTTAACGCCTATTTGGCCTTTTAAAGATTAAGTTAAAAAATAAACGCCACCAAAGTCTTAAGTAACTTTAATCTTTCCCACAGCTATCCATCACTTGTGTTTTCTGATCCTCGTCTCCCTGCTTAGGGCTTACCTTCAATTTTCCCTGTCTTGCATTCACCATGGACATTGTGAGCCCAATCTTGGATGGTGCCTGTTGCTTGTGGGATTCTACTGCCAAGCGTGCTGTTTACATCCGGGAGCTCCCAGGAAATCTCAACTCTCTAAGGACTGCAATGGTGGAGATGAAGAACGTCTATGAAGATGTGAAGGAAAAGGTGGACCGTGAAGAGAACTTCTGCTGAAGAAACGTTCTCGGATGGCTGGATCCAGAGGGTAGAAGCCTTGGAAAAAGAAGTGACTGATTTATTGGCAAAAGGAGATGGAGAGATCCAGAAGAAATGTTTCAGAACCTCCTGTTGTCCCAAAAACTGCCTCGCCAGCTACAAGATCGGAAGATGGTACTCGGATACGGAAGATGTGGCTTGAAAAGAAGACGGAGGGCTTGAATTTCAGTGTGGTGGCTAACCCTTCCCAGTCCTGTCGTGATGGGAGAGGCCTTTGGACAAGACGGTGGGCTTAGATTCATTGTTTGACCACAAGCTGTGTGCAGCCTCCAGGATGAGAAAGTTGAAGTGTGGATTATATGGTTCAGGGTGTGGCAAAACCAAATCTCTTGACTAGAATCAACAATGAATTCCTCAAGACCAGGGAGGATGGATTTTATGCAGTGATTTGGGTGACTGTGTCCAGACCTGCAAACGTGGAAAAGGTCCAGCAAGTTCTTTTCAATAAATTGGAGATTCCTAGTCAGATGGAAGAAGGAGGAGATGAAAGGAAAGAAGAAGTATTTAATGTGTTGAAGACGAAGAAATTCATCCTTATTGATAATATGTGGTTTCCTGATCTCTTTGCAGTGGGGATTCCTCCTGTGAATAACGGGAATAAGTCCAAGGTGGTATTCACAACCCGATTTTCAACTGTTTGCTTGGACATGGGAGCAAAGGATATTGAAGTGAAGAGGTTGGCAAGGGAGGAAGCATTTGATCTGTTTTAGAAATATGTTGGAGAAGACACTATCAATTCTCATCCCGATATACCGAAGCTGGCGGAGATTGTCGTCAAAAAGTGTGCTGGCCTTCCACTTGCCCTCATTACCATAGGACGAGCCATGGCTGGAACAAAAACGCCTGAGGAATGGGAGGGAAAAAGACAAATGCTGAAGAACTATCCAGCAAAGTTTCCAGGTATGGAGAATCGTGTGTTTTCGCGTTTAGCGTTCAGTTATGATAGCCTACAAGATGAAGCCACCAAATCATGTTTCCTGTATTGCATTTTATTTCCGGAGGATTATGAAATGGATTGTAATGAACTTGTACAATTGTGGATTGAGAGGGATTTGTGATGAATCCAGTGATATAAAAAGGCAAGAGATGCAGGGAAGCCATTATTGGAAAGTTTAAATCATGCATGTTTCATTGGAGATAACATCCAACGATCACTGAAACGCAATCAAAATTATCTCGTGCGGGTTAGCAAATTTTGAGAGTTGATCTGCATGGAACAATGACTAACTCTCTCTTGCATAACTGCTTTTGTTTGTTAGGTTGTGGACATAACTCAATCCCAGCTGCTTTAAGTGATCACTCTCTGCCCATATGATCTACTGAAACGCTATCAAAATGCACTCGAGCATATCCTAGAAGTCAGCAATCCTACAAGGGGGTTTTGTAGGTTTTATTGTGCCTGATTCCTTTCAGGTTAGCTCTGTATTAGACGATTGCTTCCATATTTTTTGAATGCTTGCTTCTAATGAAAAAAAAGGAAAAGAAAAAAGAAAAAATTGTGTGAGGTTTTCATTTCTTGAAATGAACTTGCATATAAAGTGTAAGTTCTCCTCTCTGGTGCATCTGAACTGTTTCTATGAACAGATTGTGTTTGCTGTGATGAATGGATGATTGATGTTGGCCTATGTGTTAGAAACTCGTCATGGTTTTTAAGTTATTGATCCTGTAATTTGTAGCATCATGGATGCTGTTTTTCAGTTTTCATTATATTAATACTACATGCTGCTTTGTTTCCATCCTAAATTGTCTTTGTCATGATTTGTTGATTTAGTGAAGCTTTTCCTTAAATCCATGACAATGTCCTTATTCATGCAGTGACAGAGACAGGAACAAAAGCTGTTCTTGTTATTGTTCTCCTTTCCCCCTCGTTTAGTAGTTAAGATACAAAAGATATTATGGTACATAGTATTTTCTTGTCTGTGGGGTGTGGGATATGTGAATATGTCTAGATGTTTGATCTCTCACTCATCAATTTTGGAATGGGGTTTTATAAATACTACTGATGATAAAAAGGAAACACAATCGACGATACAAAGGGTCGTTTTAGACCATGCTTTGAAAGCCTGTTCTTGAGAACATCTTTAAAACACATAAAACACCATTTTGTGTTATCTGTGTTATTGCCTTTGCATTTTTTCTATAAAATAAAAAAATAAAAACAACTGGGAGCCATGTTTTCCTTATTTTCGAGAATATAAATAAAAACAGGAACCAAAGAGGGCTAAAGCTGGTGGTTGGTCTTGTAATGATTGTTCATGGATTCATCTCGACTAATGAAAATCATAAATGTACCAGGAATGAAAGAAATGAGCAAAGAAACAAAAGAAATAACCAAAGAAAAATCAAAAGTTTGATTTGTGTTCTTGAAAATTGTTTTGGAAAACGGTTTTTGGAAACACGGAGAACACAAAAAAGGTGTTCTCTGAAAACAGGTGTTTTGGAAATGCGGAGAAAACAAAATTTTCTTTTTCTTTGAAAAAAAAAATTTGGCCCTAAATATTCTTATAATACCTATAACAAACGCGTTTCAGAATTTGAAAAAACGGTAAGAATAAAACAAAGTCCTGCCTTTTCTTATGCTCCATAAGATATGCTAATCAATTCATATTAGAGGGAAATAAATATATATAATTTTTCTTTCTGTAAGCCTGAATGACATATATAGCTTGGATACATAAGGGCAAAAGAGCCTTCAGGATAAAGGAAAAAACACAACAGATATTAATTTTATTTAATATTTCATGTTTCTCTTACAGTCGTAATGAAACAACAGATCCTTCTGCTTTCTTATTGATTTTAGAGGTTTACATTCAACACAAACAACATGCTTGTAAACATATAGGTTCCGTTTGGAATCTAGAATGTGCCAAGGAAAAAAATAGGGAGGAAAAATGGAAGAAAATAAAATTTAGAGGAAAATAAAAGATAAGTTTAAACATAATAAATTAATTATATATGTTTATTCAAAATCATTTTATTTGTTTCTCTTTATTATACAATGACTAAGAAATTTCAAAATGTAAAATTTTGAAGAATTTCATTACATTTGGATATTTTTTTTAATATTTTTATAAATAAACTAAATACAGAAAATTATTTTCCTCCTTAATATTTTCACGCTCATACATTTTCTCGTCAAAACCTAGCGCCATATGTGTCCTCATAAGAGGATGATCAGTTTAGTCGTTCTATTGGCATCTCAACCGTTTTTATGAGCTACAATCTCAACTGGGGGACTAATGATTTTGTGTGTATATGTTCATGCAAGTTTTCTAGAGGAGGAAACACTTCATCCTGAGAGGAGAGCTAGCAAACACTGAGGTGGCTTGAAGAGGCATTTGTGTCCCTGAAAATACTCAGAAAAGAAACTGTGGAGATGAATGGAAAATAAAATAAAAATGTATTTGAAACTTCTAATATACAAATTTAATGTTTTATTTAAACTTATTTTATTTGTTTCCTTTTTATTATATAAGTGACTTAAAAAAATTTAAAAATATATAAAATTTGATTATATTATTTTCTTTATATTTTCCATCGCAACAAACATGTTGAAGATTTTTTTTCTTTTCCTAGTACTTCTCGGGTTCCAAATGGAGCCAAAGATTAGAAAGGATTTTGCTTTTCATCAATAAATCATTTGTTAAATTTGTAAGTGTTTGTCACCGTTTAATTGGAATAATTAGATTTTGGGAATTGTTAACAAAGAATGTAAGATTATATGTTGTTTGTCCATTAGCCAAAGACTAGCAATATAAAAAGGAAAATGAGAAGAAATTACCTGAGAGATTAATTTTCTTAAATGATGGGTTTGAAGTTCACAGCTGAAACTATTTAAAATTATAATTTATTTTTACATTAACTTTCTAAACAAACAACAAACAGTAAGCTAATATCTCATTTATATAACCACACACACAAGAAAAATAATAATAGAAAAAGGAGAAAGAATTACTAATTGAAGCTTAGTTTTCTGAAAGTAATGAAAGTGAAACAGAAGCATTGACTAAATTTCTTGTGTTACTGTGCCGAGTCTAAGAGTTGATGCTATTTAGATGCCAAAGATGATTCATGCTTGAAATAAAAGCCGATTCCGATGGAAATTGGAGCTCATCTTGTATCGCATGGGGAGTTGAAGCTCTGCTCTAGATATGGTGAAGAAGAGGAATTAAATAATGCAGTGGAAGATGAAACTCAAAGGTGAAGTCAGTCGTAGTTTGAATTAATGATGAATAAGGAGGGAATTGGAAGATTGTCATTGTTCGCTGTGTAGCTTTTGAATTTTGTGGAGATCAAGGACCGTTTCTTGGAGAAGGAGATAAATAAATAAGGTTAAGGATCGGTTGAACATTAAATATTTAAAAGATGAGAAGTTGGAGAAAGAGAAAAAAAAAAGGAAGTAATTACCTTGTTATAGGATGAACGGGATTTGGTGCTTTTAACATTTTATGGGATTCCACTTGGTTGAAAATATGGAGTGAGGTTGTGCATAAGGGTTTGGTGTTCCTCCAAACCATCCCACCATTTTTATCGTCAATGATATTCTCTAATTTCTTACTCATGCAAATGGAATCAAATGGCAGCTTTTCAACTTTGGACAACCCCACACGATGATGCCTTAAAGATGGAAAGGTAAGGGATGCTCATATATGCTCTCTCTCTAGCTTTGGCAGATTCAATAAAGTAGGATATATGAGTCTGGAAAACACCTTAAATCTGATTCAATTTCTGAACCTTCACTCCCTTTCATCTTTCTATCTTTTTCTCTGTGATTTAGTGTTTAATTTACATGAAGAATATTAGGAAGTTTGGAGCATGAATAAGCCAATTCAAGTTCAGCAATTTGTTACATCCTTATACAGACACTCAAAGGTGGTTGAAGCAGCATTGTGGATTAGGGAATTTTGAAGGGACCACTTGCTTTTCAAAATGGATGATTTTCTCTTCAATTCATCACATCGTTCTAGTAGGAGCTCCTTTGTAAAGAGGATACTATTTGCACTTAGTTCACACCCACAAAGTGCTAATTATAACGATGTTGTGTGGATCTTCTCAGCTTGTAGGATTCGAATAATCTTTGGATGGACCGGATGTATAAGCCTGATGGAATATCATTAATATGTTCCAAGCTTCTCTAACTCCTTTAACAACATTATTTCATCTACCGGGAGACAGATATAAAATTTCATGCTGAATAATTTTAAGAGAAAGACTTGACACCATTTGATTTGGAAGTCGTCCATCTGAACTGATCATCAACATCAAAGTCTCAATTTTAATTTCTTAGGCTCAATTGGCAAGAGTATTCTATCATTGTACCGAGACAAATTAAGATATTGCAAGGTAGCTAAGATTTCCAATCTCTGCAGTAACTTATTATATATCCTAACGTTGGAAAAATTCTAAAACTCTTATAACCAGGCATGTTTGTAAAGAAACCACTTGGAAAAAGTAAGACCTCATACGTACGATTTCGTCATACACGTACGATTGCTATCTCTATATTAGGAAACGTGGAGGTTCCCTTAGTTCTTCAATACTAGTTTTATTCCACAATGCTATCCTCTGTGCGTCTTTCCATTTCTGAACCACAGGCACTTATCAATCCAGTTTCATCTTTACTGGAAATTTGTTATTCTTCTTCCCCTTTTCACAAGCCAACCATAAAGCCATATCTCGAATAACATCATGCATCTTCAAATATTCTCCCTTTAGTTTGTAGAGCGTTGTGCCTACCTCCAATAGACAAGCATGCTTTATTTGAATAATTTTATCTTAGATTTCTTGCTTCTTGAATGTCGTAGTATTCATCCAGAAACCCCTCCCCGATCCAAAGTTGAATAAGATGTTCGGAAGGGATTTCATAATCCTCCGGGAATAAAGAGCAATACAAGAAACAGGATTTGGTGGCTTCATTTTTTAGACTATCATAACTAAATGCTAATACTGAAAACAAATCATTCCATTACACTGCAGCATCTTTTAGGATGCAACTCAATTTTGCAAGTCTCTCTCTCACATTCTTCAGGTGTTTTACTGAAGCCATAGCTCAGGCTATGACGGTGATGAGGGCAGGGAAGAGCCTTTACATTCTTTGTATACATCTCCGCCAGCTTTGGTATATCTGGATGAAATTTAAAAGTGTCTTCCCCTCATTGGCCTGCGGAACAGAGATAAGGCTTCCTTCTCTTCCAGCCTTCATCTTAATGCTCTTTACAGGCTGCCATACCTCCACACACATCTGCAGATCGATATAGTGAACCTATCTTGGTTCTTTCATGCCCAAAGGAGGAATTCCCACTCTCAAAGAGGGCGACATCAAGAGGCTCCCATATGTCATCTAACAGCAGCACAAATTTTAGTTTCCAGATCCTGCATATTTCTACTGACCTTGTCGTCCCTCCTCTCTCCCTTTCCATCTGTCATCAGGAATCCTGCAGTCTACTCGAATCGTTTCCTGGACTCTCTCCAAGTTCGTTGGCCTGGGACGACAATGAATCACGATATCAAAGCTTTGTGCTCGATTGGAGGAACTTGTTATTGATTTTCTTCAAGAGGGTGGTTTCCCACCCCATTCATATATTCCGATAGACCCAACATTTATCTTGGGCAACCTCCATACCTCACGAAAAGGTGAATCAAGGCCTACTACTGGCTTCTCCTCCAAAGAGCTCTCAATTACAAGAGGACTGGAACGGCAGGACAACAACCTCCTGAAAATTACTTCCTTCCGGACTGCAGTTCAGCCGCATCCATCTTCTCGCACCATTTTTCGCAAACGTAACTGGATCGACAGTTTCAGGTTGACAGGTTCGAAGCATTTTCTGGTTTTCTTCATCACATCTGTCAGTAATTCGTTCACTTCTTTCTCCATGGCTTCATAACCCGATCCGCCCATCCACAACATGTACGCTTCTTCTTCTCAAGATTTCTTCACGTTCCACCCTTTCCTTGACGTCTTTATACCATTATTCAGTTTTCTCCATCGCAGCTCTCAAAGAAATGAATTCTGTAGAGGCTTGCCAGAGGTAAATCAGCACGATCATAACGCAATTGCAGATAGAGAGAGCAACTTCCAAGACTAGGCTTACAAAATCCATGGCAAATTAATCAACCGTTGGAATTCTAAACAAAGAAGACTGAAGCTTGGATTTATGTTTTTCTTAAGCCACAAATGTAGATGAGAAGGGGAAAGTTATCACCCTCTCTTTTTAGGTTGCACTTCCTTTTCTTTCCTTTTCTTTTTTATTCAACTTTTCCTCGTAGATGCCTCCTGCTTATTTTCTTCTTTTCTCCCATTGCTTTAAAAGAAGATATGTGATTGGTTTCTGAATCTTTAATGTATAATTTACATATATATGGGCCCTCATACATGTTCTTATGGTAGAGAATTTTTGCTATATACATGTTCAATTACATACATTATTTAATTAATTTTAATTATTATTTGGAGTCTTGATTATATACCACATGTTAAGAAAATAAGAGGGAAGGATACCTGATTTGCTGGTCAAACTCTAAATATTATTTTGCTCAAAATATCTTAAGGGAAAATGTGTCTTATGGGAAAATATTTTTGATAGAATAACATATATAATGTTACTTCAAAAAACATTATAAATAACTTTTTTCAAAATTTTCGAATGTTTATTAAATTTTATCAAAATATTTTTATATTGAAAGTTCTTTTTAGATATGAAGTCATTACCATGAAAAATTTTGAGTGAGAAGCGATTTACGAGGATCTAAGTAAACCAAAGCTTAGAGAGATTTCTTCTTCGGGGCTAATCATATCATATTATATAACATTTTTCAACACTTTATTCTCTCCTCTTGACAACATGTTGTATAGTTTATTTTCTTAAGATTATGTTTGGTTCTTGGAAAGCAACAAGGAAAATGAATTTTTTTTTACACTTGGTTGTCTAATAAAAAATATGAAAAAAAAAATCAAATAATGCTGGAACCAAACATAGGCTAATTCTTTTTTGAGTTTGCGATAAGATTCGCGACCGACTTCTTCCATGCAATGGTGGGAACAAGACAGGTTATCGTCCATGATTTTCTCTTTCTTCTTTTTCCACGCTTTTCTTCCTTAATAGATTCACTAGAAACTCTTACTTTTGATGTTAGTGGGCTCACGGAAACATGGCTTATCTTGTAGCCCGTAGCAGCATCCTACTTAAAATTGCATTTCACTTTTTTTCTTGGTTTAATTCTATACTTTAGTTGAAACAAGATAGTACATAAATAATGTGTATCATGAAAACTTGGCATTATTGAAGATATTTAGTACAACTTCTAAACTATTGAATTTTTCAATCATAATCTTAGCCATTGAATATGTGCAGACTTGCCAGTGAGCTTTTGGCTGATAAAAGAGTGCTTTAGTGAAAATTCATGTTTTTGAAAACACCGAAAACACTATTTTGGTTCTCTTAATTTAATGTTCTTTATAAAAAAAAAATTAGGAATCAATCGTATTCTTTGTGTTTTCTAGAAAAAAATTGTTTTAAAAAAGCGTAAACAAAGCGTGCATATGTTCATGTTCCATGGAATTATGAAAAACCGAGAAGAGGCGTAATTATGCAGAGTGGAGCGAGTTGGATCCACAGTGTGGAAACCATGGAAAATTGGAAAGCGGATATATCTTTTGGAAGAAGGTGATGAAAGGAGATGAATAAATGTTTAGAAAACATTTATTCCACAAACAAGAGGGAGTGTTTTTAGAGTCATTTTTGGCTTGAAATTACCATGCATCTCTTTTTATTATCTGTGTAAAGATTTAGGTTTTTATTTATTTTTGTGTTGTCATAATCTTATTACTTGTCATCGACTAGTTAGGATGTGGTGTTTAGTTTGTTTTGTTGCGGCGTTTATTTATGGCTGGTGATTAATACGAGACAAAGCGGATTAGTTGATGCAGCCAATTGCGTCTATGTTGAAGAATTGGAGTCGAAAATATTCTACTTATTATATTATCAAATTTATAAGCTTTATACCGATTTATTATGGTATTAACCTGGATATTGTTTTATCATTTATGGTTTTTAGCAATTTGTATATTTGATCTATCGATCTATCTATCGTAAGTTTGAATAAATAAAATTATTTTTCTTTTTCTTTTTCTTTTAGAAAAAAAAAAGAGACCCTAAGACCGAGTATGGTTAATTAGTGAATGTGAAATCACAAACAAATGAAGCGACAAATTACTTGGCTATGCCATGTTGTCCATTGTCCATTAAAATTATTTTTCCTTCATGTATGTTATGGAGATATGATATCCAATCTTTCCAAGGCATGAAGCTTTTGTTATGTTCTTTATGATCACAAACTCCATATTTCCTAAAAAAAAAGGGAAACTTAATTAGTATTAAAATCATCTTTTGCATTTTAATTTTGAAAAAAAAAGTTTGCTTTTTAAGTATAGGAACTTTCATTAATTTTATTTTTATATCTCAACAAGATTCTCAACCTCTACCCTGTCCAATGTGACATGATGAAAATATTTTTGAATTATTTCATCATTATATTGATGAGTTAAACTAAATTATTTTATTTGTTTCTACTTTTTTTTTATTATTTTTTTCCTTGTATTTTCCCTTAAACCAAACATAGACTAGTTCTTTTTTCCAAAAATTTCTACGCCGGTTCCTGATCAACTTTCTTCCATCGAGTCGGTAGGAGCAGAGACAAATGTCGATCCTTTAACTGATGGAGTCCAATAATGCTGTAGCGTGATTTTTCTCTTTTCTTCTTTTTCACCTTTAATTTTCTTTCTTTCATGGTAGATTCCTCCAGCTCATACTTTTTTGTTTTTTGATGCTAATTAGGCTCTTCTCCATACATTTATTCTAATTTTCTTCCATCCTCCCATTGTTTTATTTTTCCTTTTTAGTTATGCCCCCTTGCTCACAGAGGAAAAAATATTAAAATATGACACCGACAAACGTGGTCTTATCTTTAGCCCATGGATGACATCTCTACTCAAAATTGCATTTCACTTTATTTCTTAGTTTAATTCTATACTTGATTTATTTACAGATGATACATAAACCCCAAAAGGCGAAAGGAGAAAGAAATGAAAATACAACAAAAGAGAGTGTGGAATTGATGAGTCTTGTCTAGTAGCAAAATGTTTCTCTAAGGGTGCTTTGAGATTTGATATCTCGTAGTCTTTGCATTTTAACCGATGGATTGTGGGCTGAGTGCACACCTAACTGTTGAATATGATTAATTCTCATAGGAATTATGTTTTGATTCTGGAAATGTTAAGAAATGAAAAAATGTTAAGGAGAAATAATTTTTTAATGTTTGGTTGTCTAATAAAAAATATTAAAGAAAATCACATATAAATAAAATTATTCGAAAACTTACATATTCTTGAATTATTTCATCATTATATTTATGAATTGAACTAAATAAAATTAATTTGCAACAGTAATTTTCATTTATTCCTCGTGATTTAAAGTCACCCTACATGTGATGTCAAATCAAAGAGTACAAAAAAAAAAAAGATTACCTACATGTATCTTTTCTTTGTGATTTCACGTAAAGGTAGGCTCGATCACGATAATAAACTCTTGTTTATTTTGTGAAGAATGCCTCTTTATGAAACAAGATGAGTGTTGGATAAGACAACTTCGAAATGGTCAAAGTTATAATTCATTCCTTTCTTTCATTAAATTTTGATCTACAAACAAGTAGTTCAGTACCCACTTAATCCTCAAAGCAGTGTAATCACAAAAAGGAAAAGGACAAAAAAAGGAAATTGAAATTGGAGCTTTTTTGTGCATGGAATTATTAAGTTGAAGCTATGGTCTAATGTGAATTACAGATTAATGATGAATAAGAAGAGAAGAGGATTGAGGAATTGGAGAAGATTGTCATTGTCTGTCGTCTAGCTTTCGAATTTTGTAGAGATCAAGGATTGTTTCTTGAAGAAGGAGATAAATAAATAAGGTTAAGGATCAATTCAACAATAACTAGTTAAAAGATGAGAGATTGGAGAATGAGAAAAAAGAAGAAGAAGTATTAATTACATGTTATAGGATGAACGGGATTTGGTGCTTTTAACATCCTTCTTGGCTTCAAAGGGGTTGAAAATGTATAGGGTGAGGTTATTCTATAATGGTTTGGTCCCACCATTCTTGTTCTCCCTCGATTCTTGTTATCTCTTTTTTGTAAGAGGTGCTCATTGTAACCCTTTTCCCTAATTTGTGGGTTTAAGGTAGGATCATACTAATTAAACGTGATTTCACTTCCTTTTATTTTCCCTTTTTATTTTCAGCTTTTCCTCGTAGATTCTTATACCTTATTTTCTTCTTTCTCCTTTGCTTCCAAAGAAGTGTATGATTAGTTTCTGAGATCTTTAATGTCTAATTTACATATATATGGGCCCTCATGCATGTTCTTATGGTATAGAATGTTTGCTATATACATATTAAAATTACACATACATTATTTAATTAATTTCAATTATTGTTGGAGTATTGGATATATACCACATGTTAAAGAAAATCAGAGGAAGGATACACCACAAGTTGCTGGGTCAAACTCTAAATATTATTTTGCTCAAATATCTGGGGAAAATGTATGCTTATGGGAAAATATTTTTGATAGAATAACATATATAATGTTACTTCAAAAAACATTATAAATAACTTTTTTTCAAAAATTTTCAAATGTTTATTAAATTTTATCAAAATATTTTTATATTGAAAGTTCTTTTTAGATATGAGTGAATGCAGATTAATGTAAATGTGAAAATTTTGGTGAAGCGATTTGAGATCTCATGCTCAGAAACTTAGAGAAATTTTACTTCTCCCCGGACTAATCGTATCATATTATATAACATTTTTCCAACACTTTATTCTCTCCTCTTGACAACATGTGGTATAGTTCGATTTCTTAAGATTATGTTGATTACAGGAAGCAACTTAAGGAAAATGATTTTTTACACTTGGTTGTCTAATAAAAAATATGGAAAAAAAAAAATTAAATAATGCTGGAACCAAACATAGGCTAATTCTTTTTTTTTTTTCAAGTTTTTCATCCATTCACACTCCACTTTCTTCCATGCAATGGTGGAAACAAGACATATAGTCATTACTTTAACTTTAAGCAGGTCCATAATGATATCGCTCATGATTTTTCTCTTTTTTCTTTCCTTACCTTTAATTTTTCAACTTTCTTTGTAGTAGATTCCTCGCTCATGATTTTTCTCTCTTTTTTCTTTTTTTACCTTTAATTTTTCAACTTTCTTTGTAGAAGATTCCTCCTGCTCTTACTTTTTGATGCTAGTGGGCTCATTCTCATTCTTTTATTTTTCCTTTTTAGTTATGCCCCATTGCTCACAAAGGAAAAAAATTAAAATTATGACACCGACAAACATGGTCTTATCTCTAGCCCATTTATGACATGACATCCCTACTCAAAATTGGCTTGGTTTAATTCTATACTCCAGTTGTAACAAGATAGTACATAAATAATGTGTATCATAGAAAGCGGTGGCATTATTGAGATCATTTGGTACAACTACAAACTATTGAATTTTTCAATCATAATCTCAGTAGTTGAATATGTGCGAGGCTTTACTTAGGTAATCTTTGGCTGATAAAAGAGATCTTTAGTACAAATTCCTGTTTTTAAAACACAGAAAATACTGTTTTTATTCTCTTAATTTAATGTTTTTTATAAAAAAATAAGGAACTAACAATATTTTTTGTGTTTTTCTTGTATTTTTCAAAACAAAAAATAGTTTTAAAAAAAATTGTAAACAAACATGTCCTTATGTTATGTTAAATGAATGTGATGAAAACTTGGGGAAGAGCGTAGTTAGTTATGAGTTGGAATTTGGATCAGCGATTATTGGGGAAACCATGGAAAAAGATGTGAAGCATATATATATATATATATATATATATATATATATATATATATCTTTATATATATATATATATATATATATATTGGAAGAAGAGTGATGAGAAATCAGGAATAAATGTTTAAAACATTTATTACTGGAAACAAGAGGATGTTTTCGATCGTTTTGACTAAATTATACTAACTCTTTTTTTTTTTTAGTCATCTAACATTAAGCAAGGATTAAGATTTTTTAACATTTTTATGTTGTGTGTCTTTGTAAGCGATTAGTTACGATGTGTTTTTCGTTGTCTTGTTACGCCCAGCTTTATTTTATATGATGGTGATTGAGACGGAATGAAAACTGAGTCGATCGATCAGCAATAAAATCATATGTTGAAGGGTGGAGTCGAAGATATTATAGTTATTATATTATCGAATTTATAAGGCTTTATCTTTCTTATAGTATTAACGCGGGCGTTGTTTCGTGATTTGTTATTTTATGATTTGTATATTCGATATCCGATCTATTTATATGAGAGTTTAGATAATAAAATTATTTTTCTTTTAAAAAAAAAATACATAATTGCAAGTCAGTTTGCAATCGCTAATATCGATGATGATCAGTTTAGTCTTTCTAATGGCATCCATGTCGTTTTTATGAGCTAAAATCTCAATTGGGGGCTGAAATTTTTGTGAGTAATGAAAGTGATGAAAAGAAAAAAGGACAAAAAAAAAGAAGGTAAAATTGCCAAGCCAATTCAAGCTTGGCTTTAGAAGAGTAATGAAGTGAAACAGAGCAACCAATAAATCAAATTTATCGTCTCTTACCTCTGAATCCAGTCTCAATGTGCAGTAATACCTTGCATCTACAGGCTGATTCATGATTGAAATTGAGTTGAAGTTGGGGTGAAACTGGAGCTCATGGGGACATGGAAGTTGAAGCTCTGCTCTAGGTGTCGCCAGAGATGGAAACAAAATGTGCGGTGGAAGACTGGAAACTGGAAGGCGAAGATCCAGATGGGAGGGATGAGTAAGCACAGTTCTAGGTAGGCATGTGGGCTAAACAGTATCTTTTTATGGGCTTCGGCCCAGTAGCCTGTACAGTATTTATTAATTTATTTTATAGTCAGCGTGTACCATGCACTCCCTTCCATCATCTTCATCCCTCTCCCACTGCAATCTCTTTTCTGGTTGAACTCTCTCTAACTCTTGTTTCATCCATGGATGTTGCTGGATCAGGGGATTGCGCAGCACACGGTGCTGCTTTCTCCCGTCGTCGGGTCCCACAAAATATCAATTCTTTGACGATAGCGATAGAACTCAAGCGTGGCATATCAAGATCTGAAAGTAAGGGTGGAGCGAGAAGAGAAACTTCAGAAGATGATGTGTACTACTGAAGTGGATGCCTGGTTCTCCAGTGTGGAAGACATGGAAAAGGAAGTTAACCAGTTACTGGCAAAAATCGATCTAGAAATCCAGAAGAAATGTCTGGGATCCTGTTGTCTCACGAACTACACCGCTGGCTACAAGCTTGGGAAATTGATCAGAGAAAGATGGCTACCAGCGGCGGAACTACAGAGCAGAGCAGATCATTTCTACAAGGTAGCCATCCCCTCGATTCGTCGGCGGTGGATGAAGTCGTGAAATGCCTATGAAAAGCCTGGGGCTTTAGATTTGTTATTTGACATGGTTTGAGATGGCTCGACGATGAAGAAGTGGGAAGTATTGGTATATATGGCATTGGGGGTGTTGGGAAAACTACTCTCTTGAAGAAAATCTACAACTGGGTCTTGGAAAGGAACAGTGAATATGATGTACTAATTTGGGTTGATGTTTCCGACTCAGTAGTGATGGAGGTGCAGGAACAGATTCTGTCAAATTGGACGTTCCTGATTACAAATGGAACTATATGACCCTGGAAGAAAAGGCTGTGGAAATATATAATGTCTTGAAAACAAAGAAATTTCTGCTCTTTTTGGATGATATGTGGAAGCCGCTTCATCTCTTGGAAGTGGGGATTCCTCTTCCAAATAATCAAAATAAGTCCAAAGTGGTACTAACTACGCGCTCTCAGCAGGTTTGCCTACAAATGGAAGTTCAGAAGATGGTTCAAGTAGAGTGCTTGTTAGGAAGGAGAAGCCTTTTATATTTTCATCAGGTAGGAAGATGCTTTAAATTCTCATCCAGAAATACTGAGGCTTACCAAAATTGTTGCCAGTACAAGAGTTTGCCTCTTGCCCTCATGGCTGATAGGACGAGCAATGGCTGGAAGAAGAAATCTACATGACTGGCAGAGGAGTGAAGACAACAACTGAAGCGTAATCAATCCATATCTTCAGGTGAGGAAAACGTGTTTCAACTTCTGAAATTGAGTTACGATGCATTAGGTGATGAGAATATCAAATCATGTTTCCTCTATTGCTCTTTATTCCCGGATGAAATTTGCTGTGATCAGCTGGTAGAACTTTGGATTGGGGAGGGATTCTTGGGTGGTGATCCTGCATGAAACAAGAAACCAAGGAGGTGACATTATTAGGCGTTTACAGCTTGCAAGTCTATTGCTGGATGGCATGTCAGAGAAATATGTGAGAATGCATGACCTAGTTTGTGATGGCCTTGCGTATAGCTAGTGAACGGAAGAAGGAATTTGTGGTTCAACAAGAACAGGTTGAAATGATTAAAGCTGATCAAGTGGAAAAATGGAAGGAAGCACAGAGGATATCATTGTGGGATTGTAGTGTGGAAGAGCTCAAAGAGTCACCATCTTTCCTCAATCTTGAAACATTGATCGTATCCCTTAAGTTGATGTCATTCCAAGTGGACTCTTTAGGTACATGCCTATCATAAGTGTCTGAACTTGTCTAAAAATTTTGAATTGATTGAGTTGCCAGTGGAGGTTGATAGGTTAGCAAGCCTGCAGTATCTTAATTTGTCCTACACACAGATAGTAAAGCTACCAAACCAGCTCGAGAAACTTTCAAAACTAAGATGTTTGATATTAGATGAGATGCATCTGCTTCGAGTACTTCCTCGTCAACTGATAATTAAGCTTTCATCCCTGCAGCTGTTTAGTATTTTCAATTCCATGGTTGCCCATGGAGATTGTAAAGTCCTTCTCAAGGAGTTAGAGTGTTTGACAAATTTGACTGAGATCTCGATTAGTCTAAAACGTGCTCTGCCCACCCAAGCATTATTCAATTCCTACAAGTTAAGAAGGATCATAAGACGGCTAAGCCTACAAGAATTTGCACCAGTCTTTGTCAACTTCATCCTCACGTAGAGATGCTTGAAATCTCTGCGTGTTTCTGACTAGTTTGTAGAAATCTGCAGAAAAGGAAGGCCCATGTGATATGGTCCATCAAAATCTTCCAAGCCAACAATACTTCTGCAATCTTCGTGAAGTGGAGATAGTTTTATGTTCAAGATTGTCTAACTTGACATGGCTTGCTCACGCTCAAAACCTTGTGTCCCTGGTTGTTAGAAATTGTCAATCTCTAGAAGAAGTGATAGGAGAAGGGGGTGGAGTTTCAGAAATTGAACAAGATTTGGTCGTATTCTCAGAACCGAGAACTCTCCATTTTATGGAGTCACCAGAGCTAAAGAGTATATGTGGAAGACCCTGCCATTTCCTTCCCTGAGGGAGTTCGATGTTAGATTTTGTCCAAGTCTGAGGAAGCTGCCATTTGATTCTCATACCTCGACTAGAAAAAATCTGGAGAAAATCAAGGGAGAAAAAGAATGGTGGGATGGGCTGGTGTGGGAGGATCAAAACAGTGCTAAGAACTCTCTCTCTCCATATTTCGTGCCTGTGTTGTTGTGATGTACCGGTGGTGGGATCAATCTCTTTTCTTCCTTCTTCCGTGTTCAGTTAGTGTTTTCTTTCTAAATTTCTTCTCATTGTTTCTCCATTTTCATGTTGTAAAATTATAATTTCTTCCAAATATTAAATGTTTATAATCTCTATATTGTATGATAAAGCATTTGGGAACAATTTGTGATATGTAGATATTTCCTTTCTGGATAAATTTAGAGGATTCCAATCCTATAGACTAAGCTATTTATGAACATATTTACTAAAGTAATTTGTTTTTCACAGAGTACTTGCTGCTTTTTCCAATATTAAATAGTCCTTGATTTAAATGATTTTTCTTTGATTATGAAAATGTTAGCTGCTTTTATGGATTCTCCTCACTCCAATCACCCAATTTTCCTTTTATTTTGATTAAACCAACTTTAAGTTTGTACTCGTCATCAAACAATTTTGGCTTAAAGTTTTCTATTGGCGGGGTTTCATAAAGCTATTTATTTGCTTGAGGATTTGATAAAATATTTTTTTGATCGATAAAGTAGTATATAGAGTGGAAGAAAGAACTTCAGCTCCCAAAGAGTACACAAAGAGGGTACAAGGCAACACTAAATGTCAACTGCTTTATCTGGCCAAGAGAATAATACCAAGAATTTTAAGTTATCAATCTTTGTACACCTTGGCCATGACCACAATGTAACAAAAGTGATTTTCATCCTATGAGCGAAGGGCCTCTGCATTCTACGAAGACCGCCACTTTGTTCCTTTCTAACCACAACGTCGGAAAATCTGAGAGGGTAGCCATCAAAACAATCTCTTAGTTTTTTGGCCTAAGCTTTGCCAGCGAGGAGAAGTTGGCCAGGCGGTGCGAAGGAGACACGATTAACGCCAGTGGTACCCAAAGAGATCCACTTAACATCATGGCTCAGACAATGAATAGCGGGTGATCAATTGTTTCCTCCTTCACTTCGCATAAAAACATACATTTGCTTGGGAATCCCCCCTCCTCATTAGTTGGTCAGTATGGCACCTTACGAAGCTTCCCAGAGCGAAGAAGCCCAATTTAGGGAGCGATTGGGTTAGGATTATTCGATAGGGAAATCTAAAGGAGAATCCTTGACTTACTATACATATCTCTAATTGAGGAAGCCATGATGGCAGACTCCTTCGTAATGGGCAGATCCTCATGTAGAGAGTCTAATTTTCTTGTTGTGAAGGAAGTGAGGAACCTTTGCACCTCTTCAGCTCCCCCGATCATTAAAGGTCGGGAGGCGGGGCCACCCCCATCCTCCTTTAAGAAAGTCGGACATACGCTTTACCCTAGCGTCTTTGTGGTGCCAAGTTGAGCCGAGGAGTGGGAAAGCATAGCCTGTGTGATCTCATCACCCCACGGGTCCTTCCATTACCATTTCCTAGGAGAATTAGTGTTTTGAGAGAAGGTGATCCATTCCTTCCCGATATCTTTCCATAGCGATTACAGCACCCACAGAGTCCCTAGTATTCCAACCCCATCTTCCTCTCAAACTTGGTGCGATCACGAGTCTCAAAGAGGAGTCCCTCTCGTGCTTGAACCATGACTCCACTTACACGTGATGTGATTCTGTCGAGGAAAGGCCTCCTCCTCCTGCCCCCCTCTGCTTTTCTCTTCGGCAAGCGGTTTCCAATTGGCCCAGGTGTGGTTTATAGAGATTCCCCACCCAAAGGCATAAAGTCTTCTCAGGTCCTCGAGACAAACAGTCTTTGGCATTCTAAACAGGGAGAGAGGAAGTAAATGAGGAGGCTAGACAAAGTACTTCGAATAAGGTGAGCCTCCCGCCCTTTGAGATATGTGCCTTTAGGGGAGGAGACGATGCTGAATCTTTGCCGCAGAATCCCAGTCCCAAAGCCTGTAGGGCTGAGGGAGACCTAAGTACGTGGGGAGGGGACCCACCCCCTGACCAAGTTCGGCCCGCTAACAACTCCCGCGTTGTCCACCCTCCTGGGAATAATCACACTTTTGTTGATTAATTCTCGAACACAGAAGGCTTCAAACCACATTAAAGTCCATTTTGGCATCAGTACTTTCGAGTCAACCCTTGAAAAATGATATCATCATCGACATATAATAGGTAGGAGATGACCAGCTCCCCACCATCTCTATCCCAATGCACCCGAAATAAAATTTCAGCCTTCACCAGCGCGCCTCGTGAGACAACTCCAAGACTTCCATGTTTGATAGCAAAAGATAGGGCGATAGAGGGTCCCCTTGTCTCAGGCCTCTGGAGCTCCGGAAGAACCCAGTAGGAGAACCGTTAAACATGACAGAGAACGAAGCTGTGGAGATACACCCTTCATCCACCTAATCCATTTTGAACCAAAACCCATTCTCTCGACGTCACGTATGAAATCCTTTGATGTGATCATAGCCTTTCAGTATCCGACACACAAAATCCTTTCTCCTTCCTTCTTGAAAATTAAGTCCACGCCTCATTAGCAGCTATTAAATGTTGCATCTAATTTGCCTCCCTTGACAAAGCATTCAGGCGAGAGATGTCAAATCTCTGCTGCCCTTAAATTGTTGGCAACACTTCCGATAAAATTTTATAAGGGAGGCGCCCACTAAAGGCGGGTTGGTCTGTAGGTCCTTAAGATCCTCGACCGTACTTCCCTTGAGCAGGAACCCGAGAAAATGCGCGTTAAGACTTTCTTTCAAACTGATTATTGGAAGAAATCCTTAAAGAAACCCATAACCTCATCTTTCACAAAATCCCAGCGAAAGACATGAGCTATTGGAAAACCATGTCTGGGGGGCTTCTTGACATTAAGCCCGAGGCTGCTGAACTTCCTCCTCTGTGAACATTTCCTCGACTTAGCAGTTTGATCGCGCCAATCAAGTTCAAGCAAAGATACAGGAAGAATGGACACAAATTATTTGAGCGGAAGGGAGGCTTTGAAAAGCATCTAACCAAAGCCTTCTTTAACCTGCAAAGCTCACAACTTGATCTTACCATTGATCATGATGTTACTAAAGGAATTCCTCACTACATGAGAGTGGCCATCCTTTAGAAAAAACCCGTGTTTATCCCACTTCTTTTAACGAAATCTATCTTGATTCTGTCTCCATAAGACCTCTTCCAAAATCAACCTCCTTTAAAGTTCTCTACAGCCTTTTCCCTCTTCTTCTTCCAAGGACAACTCCTTTTCCTTTTTCACCTCATCCCAAAAAGAGATTCTGCTTAAAGCCTCCTTTTTATTTTGGTCCACTCTACCAAAAACCTCTTTGTTCCAAGTCTTCAAAATTCCTTTTCAGGCCTTTGTTCGAAGCTAGAATAAAGCGTAGGAACCGGGAAAAGTGAAGACTGCCACGGAGTCTCTAAGGGAGGTCATAAACCCTAAAACTTCAACCACATATTCTCTCAGTGGAAGGTGAAGGCTGGTTTAATCCAATCAGCATTTAACATCACTTAGAGACAGTGGTCGGACAGGAGACCTTGGGAGAGTGCTTTGGAGTCACATTGCTAAATTGGCTTTCCCGGTCAGTATCACAAAATCACCTCCCAGACGGGACATCATTGGGTTATTATGGCCCACCCCCTCAAGTGAAAGGACCCGCGCAAAGGAAGATCTCTAAGCCCGACTCATTGAGAATTTCATTAAAGCGCCTCATAGAGGGCGATAGCCGACAATCCAAGCTTCTGTCATTAGGGGAGAGAACCACATTGAAGTCTCCCCCAATGCACCAAGGCCCCTCCCACAGGCCTTTTACTGCTCCAAGTTCTTCCCAAAACAGTTCCCTTTTGCAGCTCTTTCTGGACCATGGAGCCCGGTGAAGGCCACGAAAACCTCCTCTGCATTTTTAAACATGAGTAGCAGCGGCCAATTTCGGCCTCACCATCGACTTTCATCGAAACACTAGGATACCCCGGCTGAGACCCTCGCCTCCCTGACCCTCTCCCGCCGGCCGGTCCTGCACCCCGATCTGCGAGCATCGGTCGAAGACAATTTTGAAGTTGGTTTCTTTGCAAACGAACTGATCCACCCTCACGAGACCTAATAAAATTTCTAATACATTTCTTTTGTTAGTTGTTCGCTCCTCTAACATTCCACGAGAAAACAGCTTCGTTCAACTTGCAAAGAAGTTCCCATTCTCTTCCACCTCTAATTTGACCCTTTCCATCGTAATTTATAGTGCATTCCAGCTTCCTTAACTCCCTCTACGCATTTAGGCGTCTCAATGGGTGCCCCTTCCTTTTATCTCACTATTTGTTGGACCTCCATTTCTGCGACAACTCCAAAATCTCCTCTTGAGGCTTTCTTAGTTGTGATACCAGGATATTCACTTAAATTTTATCGGGCAATTTATCTTCGATTATATCCTTGTGCGGGCTTGTTAGAGCTCCTCGCTCTCGGAGACCCAGAAGGCCATAGCTGCTTGACTCCTTCAGTTGGATCCTCATTCTTCCAACCCCCACTCTCTACCATCGGTAGACACCACCCTCGTGGGTTCCAACTCCCCACGGCCTCATACAAGAGTAAAATCTCTCGAGCGGAAGAATCCCAACGGTGGGACGACCAGCAGGAAAGGGAGAAGAAAAATCACCCGAGGCTTTGGATTTCGGACACAGGCCATTCGCGAGATGCAAGAGATCTTGGAGTTCTTCCTCCTCGGGACTTTCAGAGAACACTTCTACTATCGCTAAAAAGGCAGGCTTACGGGAAACTCCATCTTTTCATGATCTTGAGTGCAGGTTTCCGTTGGAGGCGGTCGGGAGACACCGCCCCCCATCCCTTCTTCCCAACGATAAACTGGCGTTACCCACTAAACCATATCTTGCCTTCTTGGATCTGTTGAAGGACCCAGCATGCGAATCAGGCTGGATCTTCGGGGGAATCAGAGGGCACCACGCCGGGTGAGGAGCTTCCATCTTCCCGGCCTCTTCTCTTCTTTTGGACCAGTAAGTAACCCGCTCTCCGGCCCCTCTTGCAGTTAGAAGGCTTTAATGCCCCTTTCGGCGGCATGCAGAGGCGACTGCGCAGAGCCAGGTTGAACCGAGCTGACAAACCCTCCCGGCCCTATCGGCCCAGGCTTCATTTTTGTGATCTCCATCCTCACATTAGACTAGGCTTCTATTCCAATCTGGACTTAGCCTTGCTTTAAAATTGCCCCGAAGCTGCGCTTGTGCTTCGACCTTCCAAACCGATACGTAGGCCGCCCCTCTGCCTTGAGTTGGGGCGGAGCCAGACGAGCCCCCAAACCTGTGGTAGCGCTTTGTTTTGTGGGCCCCTTCCCTCCCGATCAGTGGGCGTTTGTCTTTCTGACTTACGGCCCATTATTTGCCCGGTAGAGTCCAATGCAATACTTGTGCTCCCCCCTCACCCACACTGCCGTAGGTCCCGACCTGCCTCGGTATAGCCCTGACCGCGAGTTTGACCACGCTTTGACCCAAACGGGCACGATCCAGCCTTCTTTCTTGTCGCTTCCTGCGCCTTACATCCGTTATTACGGCTTTATGCAGAACGCCCTACCGGCTCACAGCGTGCCCCTACTTCATCTTCTTCCTTTGGATTCTTCCCTAACGACCTTGAATTTACAGGGTATACTCCAGTTACCAGGAAGATCCTCCACGCCCAGATTCTGATTCGTACGATCTTAGCCCTTCTAAAATGTTACTTGACACTGGCACGGCCTTCCAGACTCTTTATGACAATCTAGCCCACTTCACCTCCTTTTTCATCTACATTAGCTCCATCACTTTGAACCCTCCCACACGCATCGCCTAGTTTTCTGAGGATTTCGGTTGTCCATAGATGAAGTGGGAGCCCTACCACTCTGATCCAAGCCTCTTGTATAGTGCCTTTACATCTTAAACACCCAGATTCTGGGCTCCACCAATCCAGTTGTAACACGCCTCCTTTGAAGCTTCTTCTACCCGACTCAAGGACCCACTTTGCCTTCTCTGGCGAATTAAATTCCAAAATCAAAGGTCTTTGTTCGCATTTAGCTTTGCTCCTCGTTTAGCCTCGCGCCTCTCTGGCAGGACCTCTGGCTCCTCTACTGCCATAGAGATAAGGCTCTGGTTTTGTCTT
The DNA here is from genome assembly GCA_016808115.1 of Tetrastigma voinierianum. NCBI lineage: Eukaryota > Viridiplantae > Streptophyta > Magnoliopsida > Vitales > Vitaceae > Tetrastigma > Tetrastigma voinierianum. The sequence continues at coordinate 79,086 of JAEQBH010008326.1, read as the reverse complement.
CCCAAATCTTGCCCGATCGAAGCAACCTTTGCGAGACTAAATCCTTTCCATAGACATAGTCTCGACATCCACCCACGCATTTTCCACGCTCTGCCTCCTTCATCAACATCCTTTGGAAGCGAAACACCCCGTATAACTATATTTTCTTGAGGGCTTTCTCCCCCTTTGTGGACCTTGTAGCGATCTCGCGGTGCTGTGCCTATCACATCGAGGTTCGCCATCCCTCTCATTACACCTTGACACTTAAGCCCCACCCATTAGAAACCCCTTCCTTGGAAGACAGTGATCATCTTTCCTTCTCCATGGCGAGCAAAGAAGGAACCTCCCAGCATTTGCTGAGCGCCCTTACTCTCGACACAGATGATCTTCCATTCTCCCTCCGAAGCCAAATGTTCTGCTTGAGACGATGTACGCAACACTCTTGACTCCCATCAAAAAAGCTTTACCATCCCCTCTCGATTCCAATAGAATCACGATACTACACCTTTGCTTCGTTCGGTGATGAAGCATTTCACGTTCCTTTGCCTTAGATTTAACCAGTTAGAATTTTGACTCAGCTATGAACCAATTTCATTTTCTTTCATCTTCTAAGCATATCAACAACTCTTTTCCCTTGTTTTACTATATCTTCGACCTATCTGAGGAACTAACATAGCGAGGAACTATCTCAACCTCTTATTGCTCTCGAGGCCAGAGTTATAGGTCACTTCTTTGAAGTTAACACATAATTAATAACTACCCATGAAATGCGAGATCTTGATAAAGTGTTCCCTTCTTTCATACCAAGGACTTTACCCCCTTATAGAATATAAAATATAAAAACATTTTAGTTCAATTTGATGAAGTTTCGCAACTTTTAACCATTTGCTTTGCTTTTTGGACTATTAAATGCAAAGAGAGTGAGGGAAATGGTTAATCTTACAAAAAAAATAAGTTTTCAAATTTATTTTTGTTGGGTTTAAAATTGACACTATCTTTCTCCCCAGTGTTTCATAAGCAGATGTCTACTTCAAAGTTCAAGTCTAACAAAGATTTGAAAGTTTAAACATGAAGTCCTTAGGCGGTCCTAAGCTGAGGCCCAGGTTTCACCTGACAGGGCGATGCCAGTCATGAGAGAGTTAGGATTATGTTCGGAACTGATTTGGGACTTGAATCAGTTCTGGACTCTTGAAGCCCAAGGTAACTGGAAGGAAGAAATTGAAGAGACTAGTACTTCTTTGGATCGTATGGATAATGTTAAAGGTCAGAAAATCCACCTAGGAGATAATTTCTTGGATGAAGTTGGAACATAAATAGGACTCCACTCTAAAGAGGATTGTCTGGTGCCTAAGTACACTAATTCCCGTTGTGACAGCTTGGAGATAATCTCTATAAAGAGATAATGCTGAAATTCATAATTAGATAATCTACGAGGTTTTGTCACATGCCAAAGTCCATGATCTAGTCATGTGTGAAGAGGGACCCTACTCATTCTAGGACTATGTCACGTGGTTTGATGAAATAAGAATCATGATAGGTGAAGAATTCTACTTGGAATAGGACTCGGTCCCTGGACCCAATTCGATCTAGATTTAGAACTGGTGTAGAACTCTACTCAAGAGTGGACTCCCTTAATTTCTTGACTTGAAGTGTGGTAGATGAGTCTAACTAGATAAAAGTGTGGAATTTGAGTAATGTGGTATGTTGTAGCCATCCGAAATCAAGGATTAATGACTAATTAAATTGATTGAAACATTAGAAAAGGGACAAACTTGTAAGCGTTTTAACAAGCATAGCTATTGATTATAGCAATTTTCGTAAAGTGTGATCTATCCCTCTATAATGATCATAATGATAATTATCTTATAGATTTTATTAAATGATTTTAATTATTTAAAATTAAACTATCTATAAATCAATATACATGTTAGGTTTCCATCTGAATATAAATGATCGATCTTATGATGCTTGGCCAGCCATAAAGTGGGACTCTGAATGTATTATAGGCAGGTTGCTATAATGTCACTAGGACTGGTAGAGGCATGTTAATCAATCCACTTTCTTTGCTTTAGGTATACCTTGAATTGATCACAAATAAGAATTTTCCAATTGGTCGCATAAACCGCTGAGTTTGTTTGATAGTTGTGACACTCAAAGTTCCTTGAGTGCTAATGCCAAGGATCTTTGAATCTAATAAATTACAAATTGCATTTTCAAGAAGGGGTGATTCTTAAAATCAGATTTGAGTTTGAGATTATCCATATCTTCATATTGGGGGTTCTGAGGGAAGATGGCTATTTAAAGATCGAGTTTGGTGAAGATTTGATGGTTTTAGACATGAAGAACCGGGGAAGTGGTCGGACTAAGGAGTCCTGCGATGCGGGGACATGGCGACCCTCGATGAAGTCGGTAGGACCCCAGTGACATGGAAATGAGTCGGTCACGGAACCTTGGAAGGCAGTACTTGGGGAGAAAGGTACCAATGGGCCTCGAATCGATATTAGCAAGTGGATAAAGATCAAATCAAGAAGAACCGATCTTCTAAGCTATCGATCTAGAATTAGAAACAAATCAAGTTTCTAATCTAAAGAGTTTACTTAGGCAGCAAGTTTATTTCTTCCACTAGGATAGCTTAAAGGAAAGTTAAAAAAATAGAAGGTAATGTGTGGAGTCATATTAGGATAATGATCCACTCTTATCAAGACTTCCAAGACTGAATTACAAAGGCTATAAATTCACGGCTTTGGAAGTTGCTCATCGCCCAGTTTCAGAGCGAGGCTTGAAGAGATAAGCGAAGTACGGGACATGCTAAAAAGTGCAAGTACGAGGATACTCAGTTGAGGTGTTACCGTTAAAAGTTACTTTCACCTTATGTGAAAGATGATGTTTTAGATTCTTCATCTTATCCATGTAATGTAGGTATGGATGTGTGATGTTATGAGAGGGAATAAAGGGGTTCATTTTGAATTCCACTAGGGTGATTAGGTTAAGAAGAGATCATGGGTAAAGGGGAGTCTTGTACCATATAAGACTAATTGTAATCTTGAATCGAATGGTGGAAATCCTTGCATTTTAGGCACCCATGAGCGTAGGCAATTCTTTGAACCCACAAAAGCCATTTGTGCTTTTATTTTACTACATATACTTTATATTTTCTTAGTACACGTATCACGTCCACAAGGGACTTGGACTCCTTTACTTAAGGTCAAGCGTGAACATAGTCTTATCTTCAAGATCTGTGTCCAAGAACACACACTTATATCTATCAATTGGTATCAAAGAGTCACTCCTAGTTACTGAGTGAGATCTGTGTTTACTCTAACTATTTTTATATGAGTATTAGATGGATTTGGTGAAAGAAGGTGGATCTACAAGTCACCCTCCCTTACTTGATGGAACGCACTATGGTTACTGGAAAGTAAGGATGTGTGCCTTCATAAAATCAATTGATGAAAAGGCATGGAGATTAATGGTTCAAGGATGGAAGCCTCCAACCAAGATTGATATAGAAGAGAACATTGTTCCCAAAAGCGAAGCTAAATGGACACCTGAAGAAGACACTCTGTCTACTCAAAATTTCCGTGTCCTAAATGCAACCTTCTATGGAGTTGATCCAAATCAATTCAAAACGATCTCCACCACTAAAGAAGCCAAAGAAGCATGGGACATCCTTCATGTAGCTTATGAAGGAAACAATGCGGTTCATGAGTCAAGGTTAGAACTTATGACTACCAAGTTCACGAACTTGCGGATGAGTGAGAAAGAGACTATTGACTTCAATGGAACATTGTGTGACATAGCTAGTGAGTCATTTGCTCTTAGTGAAAAGATTCCTAAAGAAAAGCTAGTCAAAAAGGCTTTAAGATCCTTGCCCTTAAGATTCTCATACAAGGCAACAACTGTAAGAAAAGCAAAGGACCTAAAAAATATGAGACTTGAGGAGAACTTAAGGGGTCATGCATTACTTTTAAATAAGTGAAAAGAAGTTAAAGAAATGAAGAAACATGGGACTAAGGTGAATTGAACCACCCAATGAGTAAGTGATGAACTTTCTTTGAATCAGTGGCATGCTATCAAGAACATTGGAAAGAGCCATAATAATTTTGAAAACCTAGGCAAGGTAATGCTCGAGCTTCGTAAAGCTTGCTTCTGGATTCAGACTGTCCAGACAAAGTTTGGTAGGATGCAAGGAGGAACTTCAAGGCCAAACCCAAGGAGCAAATCAACCCAGTGTAGAGATTGTGGAGGATACGGTCACATTCAAATTGAGTGTTCCAACGAAAGGAAGAATTATTCCTACTTGGCTACGTGGAGTGATGATGAGTCAAAAGAGAGCAAAGAGGATGAGGAACCAACCAACTAACCCCTAACACTGGTTGCCCTCACCTTAGTTGCAGAAATAAGGATAAAATGACAAGAAGTTCTAGAAGGAGTCTCAGACAAAGTCCGAACTTCCTCACTTCGTGTTCCAATCTCTCAGGATGTTCAGACTCTTGTTATGGACGAAGAAGAAGATGATCAAATCTCGGATAAAGAACTAGCACAATCCTATACAGTGTAATATGAAAATTGGATTGATGCAATGAAAAACAATGAAACTCTTTAAGCCCAAGTCCTTCAACTTAGTCAAGACAAAGAGGCTTTAGAGAAAGAGATAGCTACTCTAAAACGGGAAGTCTCCAAGAACAGTATGGTTCAATCAAAACTGGATCATCTCAGAAAAATAGTTAGGATGATGAACTCAAGAACCTTTGTCTCACAAGTGGAATATGTGAAGAACCTGGTCAGAAAGTTTGGACTCAATTGAGCAAAAAATAGAAGGACTCCGATAGGGACTCATGAGAAGATTACCAAAGATGAAGCAAGTAATGGAGTTGATCAAACTCAATATAGGAGTATGATTTGGGAGCCTGTTGTACCTAACAGCCAGCCATCTAAACTTGTGCTATAGTGTGGGAGTTTGTGCAAGGTACCAAGCATGTCCCAAAGAAAACCATCTTCCTAGCGGGTGAAGATCATTAAGCGTATTCTTAAGTGGGACCTCTTTGAATGGTTTTATGGTATACCTAAGATACCACAACAAGCTTGGTTGGGTATTGTGATGTTGATTGAAATTTACGAAACTTTGATCGCCTCACATTATGGATTTGAGTCACGCCATTGCAAGGCCTCGTACCTTCCATGCTAGGGCGAGTTGAGACCTTGGCGTCCAACTATCTCAAAACAGGATCAAAATATTCTTGCATTGAATCATGTCTCAATAATGATGGAGAAGATAGTTGTTCGAAGATGAGTCTTGCTATTTCTATCGAGCCAACTCTGAGGTCCATTAGCTTGAAATAGTGTTTGGGTGTTGGAAATTTGAGTATTGATTGTTTGAGATTCAAGAATATGAAAACCTTATTCGTGTCAGGTTCAAGACGGGTTGGGAATGGGACTTAAAAAGTAATTACATCACTGGATGGGAATAGGGGTCCCGCCTTGTCATGGGTTCGAGATGGGTATAAGCTAAAGAACATAAAATTATGGGATAGGAATGAGATAAGGGTGACCTGTCCCAAACCCACACCATTACCAACCTTGTAAACTAGGTTGTTTTGACATGAACAACTCATTTTGACAAATCAGGTTCCATGGAATGTGTAAGTTATGATAATATCAAACTATCACATTTAGTGGCGGATCCACCATATGCCCAGTGGGGGCAATTGCCCCCACTGACTTTTAAAATTTTAACGTAGTTATAGTTAAAAAATATTTAAATATTTATTTTTTCTATTATATTGCCCCCACTAAAATAAAAAATTCTAAACTTGCCCCCACTGCCCTATTTTTTTGGCTCCACAAGTGGTCACCTTGATTCCATAATGCAAACATGCATGGCCGATGGCTCTATTTCTAAAAGAGGTTTGATGTAGACATTGATGAACCTTTTTTTTCCCTTTCTCAACTAGCTAGGGTATGAATCACGAATTTACTTTATGATTGATAGTTGGCTCTAACTAGTTTTTGTTGAGACAAGCACGATTATGGGATGATTAACATGGTGAGTAAAATATGGACTAATAGAATCAATATAGTAGAATTAATGTTCTTGTTGATGCTAGAGGTGGAAGTAACGATGATGAAGATAGTGTTGGCTTTGATCATACCATACTAAAAGAGAGAAACAAGTGTTTGGTGGAACTTTCTACTATTTATTATATATAAAATGCAACCGTATATACACAGGGAAAAAAGAGCAGCTAACCACATACTAACGGCCTAGGATTATAGAGATATTATATTATAACAAAACAAAACATAATCTAAATTGAGAAAAAAACTAAATTAATCCAAAATATACAGTAAAAGTATAGAAAAGAGAAGAAATAAAATATACAATAGTAGCACATTATAAAAGGAAAAATAATATGCAGTAATATTTTAATATATGAGTGATATGTTAAATTCATAGCATTCTCTACATTAAAAGAATCAATTTTAATATATAAAAATACTTATAATCTATAGAAATGAAACTGAAGTGGATGATACAAGAAATATTACACAGAAAGTCAGGCATTCTCTACATTAGAAGAATCAAATTTATTGGAAAATACATATAACCTATAGAAATGAAACAAGTAGATGATACAAGAAATATTACACGAAAAGTTTTATTTTTACGCATGTTTAATGGTATCTTTTTAAGTTCCAGTTCATTAGACTACTACACTTGTTGGAATATTTGTTTTGCAGCATTGATGATGTCTTGAAGTCCCAAATCAAAGGGAACTGGTCCTGTAATTGGTTGTGGAAGGTTTTTGCATCCATTTTCCTAAATGTAATTGATATCCTGTTAAAAAAATAATAATAAAAGAAGTGATTATATAAAGAATGGATGTTATAAATCTTAATTTGGTTGGAAGAGTGAGTATCTCTTTGCTGGTACAATAGATATCACAATGTTGCTTAACATTAAAACCATTTCCATTCAAAATAAACATTGATTTGAAAAGTATAAATAAATAAAATTAATTTGATGAGTAAAATATTGCATTTTAAATATTTTTTGTTTTCTTTTCAATAAAAAAAAAATTTTTCATTTGAAATACATACCTAAAGAGATAGAAACAGGGCCACTAAATTCTCCTAAACTAAACATGTAGGTCATGCGTTGGGAAAAGAAAAAAGAAAATTATAGAATCTAAATAATTGATGTCAACAAAATTATGGGAATCTAAATAATTGATGTCAACATAAGAAGATAAATCAATTAAAAACAAATTAAATATAATTTTGTAATTTAAAGCAATTAGGGTTTCTTTCCTTTTCTTTTCATTTTTAGTAACATTATATAGATGAAACCCAAAAGTATAAACAACAAATGAAACAAAAACTAACAAACAAAACTCTTCTTTTGTACTGGTTCTCTTTTTCGATTAATTTGACAACAAAAGTGTTGACATAAAAGAAAATTACACTTCAAATTTTATACTGTTATATCTGTTGGGAAATTACACAATTCCCTATCTTCCAGATTTATGAGAGGAGTATGAATAAATAAATCAAGCGACACACAATATTTATTGGTTCGCACAGAGCTTGCCTACTCCAAGGAACAACTGAATCATTCCAACAAAAGGAGAAAAATATAGTGTTCTGTTTCCGAGAAAATTGCTCTCAATTTTCTTTCTCACTTTGCCTCTCTTCCTTCACCTACACTCCTTTCTCTCTTCCATTTAGAGATGTGTAGGATGTGTGGGATGTGAGGATGAATATTCTCTCTACCTGACATCTCTATTTATAGCAAAAATAAGAGGACGTGGCCCCAAAATTGAGCTACCCCAACAAAGGAAGAAAAAATGGAGGTTGGTAGCCAGGTGTGACAATTTGAAAGTATCCGTCTTTGATAATTGGGCCTCAATGCTGTGGAGTTGGGCTCAATGCACAAACAATCTCGGCAGAGGCGATTTCAATGTCTTTACACATGATCAATGTAGCGAGTCTCATCTTGATACTATTTCGAGCCAATGAAGGCTGAACACAACTTCGGTTTATCGTGATCCACGGTCTTTGTTGGCTTAATAATGCGACATATTACGCCGAGTTGTGGAGAGAGCAACTATCTTACGCAGTGAGAACCCCCAGCTCAGCTACGATTACCTCTAGAGTATAGACATACCTATAGTGCTCAGCAAATTATCGACATTTTCTGCCCACAAATCGCCATTTACTAACGCTGTTAATTATCGTATCTCCACCTTTGAAACAAAGTGCTTTATCCGTAATACCCCTTGAGATGCTCGAATCCATTCCTGGCTTCCCTGATGTAACTTACTGGATTTATTCATGCTTTTTATGACTCCTTGCTTAGGCAATACTCAGTCTTCTTCTTCGAACAAGAAAGGGTAGTTGGCGTAAATGGTGTCATGTGACTCCCATGCAAACCTCCCTCCACTACTTGGTCTTTATCACAACACCTTCTGACCCTCCATGATCTTACGTAAAACCTATTCAGTACATCCATGATCGTATTGGTCCCTCCTCTAAAGGTCTCCATTTGCATCAACCACAAGCTCTCCCCAATCCTGCAGTCGGATCCGGGGGTGTATACAGATATGGAGACATGGAATACAGCGTGCACACTTTCGACTTTCTTATGGTCGCTCCGTCATGTCGAGCGCCTAGATCTATGAGGCAGACGCGCAGCAATCCTCTGATGTATCTTCTCGATCTTGCTCTTGTTTGGCACATCTCACGTGCCTCTCCTTGCGCTTATTACTGACTCGCGCACTGCTCTTATAACAATTGCCTCCCAGGCCTGCTGCTTGACTCCCCAAGTGCAATTCCTCCGGAGCACCAACTGTTTGAGCAACCTGTTCTCTCATTGCCTGAAGGTCCGTATTTAAATGGCCCTCTCAGCATCCTCATTCTGTATTAGCCCATTCAAGGCACACTTGCGCCGCCCCGTGCATTACGCTCACCACTTGCCTCCACAAGGGTGTCTCTAATATTGTTTAAGCGCTAAGCTCACGCTAAGGCTCCGTGCCCGCGCGCTACTCATACGCCATTATCGGCCAAGACTCATTACAAAGCGTGATGCCTCCGAAGCGATCTCAATCACTCGACACCACTTACTTAGTGCATGTCTCCGCACACAAGCACTAAGGCCCACCTCTTACCGACATCTCTCATCCTTGTGGCCCTTCTCTAGCCAAAGGTAGGAACTCCTCACATCGAGTTCCTCGCCTCTCAAAGTGTCTCATCAAATACATTCAAATAACGGCACCTGTCGTGCCTCGACTACATATGACGACATACCTCGGCTTCCTCCCATACGCCTCGCGAGGGCGTGTCCTTTGTACGGCTGTGTTGGCGGTTTTACCGCCTGCCTCGGGCTCATGACGACTTGACTTCATATCGGATCACCTTCTGCGAGGTGTCCTTGATCAAATCCGGACCCGTGGAGGGTCTCTTTCTCACTTCCATCCAACAAACCGGAGATCTACATGGCCTCCCGTACAAAGCCTCATAGGCGTGTCTGTATACTACTTTGTCTTTATTTATTGTAGCGAACTTCATCAGGAGCAAGTGCACGTCTGACCACCCGCCAAGTCCGGGACGCATGCTCACAGCATGTTCTCCAAAACCTGGATAGTCCTCTTTGGTATCCGTTCGTCTCGAGATGAAACATATGCTCATCCTCATCACGTATTACCCCCGGCCCTCTAGAAACTCCTCCAAAAGCGTAAATGACAGGGGTCAGGATCCGATATGATAGAGGCCCGACACTCCATATAAGCTGGATAATTTCAGTATATACAACTGTCAGATCCTCGAATGTGAAGGTCAATCACACTACCACGAAATGTGCTGATTTGGTGAGTCGGTCCACAATAACCCACACCGCGTCATGCCCCTACGATGTCCGTGGCAAGTGGGTCACAAAGTCCATCGTGACGTGCTCCTTCCGCCGCTGCCTCAGTCTGGAAGTAGCCGGCGACCTCTAGTGTTCGACCTTGATCTGGCGACACGTGAGACATCCGTGCAAAGTCCCAAGCGTGCCTCTTCATTTAAGCTCCGGCGATGACAAACGTAGATCGTTATACATCTTCATGCCACACAGATGCCTTTGCAAAATCGAGAGCAATGGAACTCATAGGATCTCATCTCTCAACTCTACCATGGGAACCACCAGGTCCCCTGTCTGAGACTACCATGCAATGAGCTAGCCCCGACCACCGTCCACATACCTAAGCGTGCGGTCACATTGGTGAAATCTACATGTGCTTACCTAGGACTCGATAACCACCTTTCGATAAAGAGGAAAGCGCCACCAAACTCCCTAAAATACCTGAGTGCTCCTTTGTGATATAGCGAGCGCCAAGCGGCCTCGAGCATCTGCCACTCCCGGGAATCCACATTGGCCAATACTCCCCGTGATTTCCGACCGAGTACATCAACCACCACATTTACCTTACCAGGATGGTAATGCAATGTGAAATCATAGTCTTCCAAGTACCTACGCTACCTCATGTTGAGATCATTTGCGTGAATATGTCTTGAAGACTTTTGTGGTCCCTAGAATACCTCGGCTTGCTCTCCATAAAGATAATGACGTCATGCTTTCCAGTAACGAAGACAATGGGCGCCAACTCATATCGTGTGTAGGAGTAGTGCACTGTGATTCTTCAACTAGAACCATAAGCCCACTGACCCTCGGCACGCATCAGAAACACATCTGTCCCGGGTCCTTGAGGCATCCTGATACACGAGTGTACCTGCATTACTTTCCAAGACTATCGAATAGGAGTTGATAGCCTCCTCTTCAATTCTGGAATGGTTGCTCATGAGTCATCCCGTAAACTGTTGATGAATACACATTTGAGTGATAATTATAATGAATCTAGCATTTAAATCCTGATTTACCCACATTTGGCACGAACAAATTACTTCTAATCTCTTGTGTTTGAGGACTTATGCGAGTCTTTCGGAGTTTAAAAGCGTATTAAGTGCCTGAGGATGTTGCACTGGAAGCTAATATGAAGCGATTGTGGATGTGGGTGAGGCAAGTTGTGAAGTCTGGAACTCCAGGAAAAACGAGAAGCACCGGTGCACAAGTTCTCACCAGAATGCGACCCAAGTTCTACAGAGTGCTGACTTCTTGAAAAGTGGCGGGTGAACAAGTTCTACGGTACAGCTTAAAAGTTCTCACAGAGTGAGACTTAACAAAAAAATTAGCGGTGAACAAGTTCTACAGGTAGAACTTAAAAGTTAAGTCTGACTTCTTTGGAAAATCTTGATGAGTGAAGTTCTCTGGGTACAACTTAAAGTTCTCTGAAATTTTCATTGTATGAGGAACTTGCGAAATTGTCAGAATTTAATCCGTGCGAAAGCACTCTAAATCGACAAACCAAAATGGGAAAATCACATTGGAGGGGGCTATAAAAGGAGGGAGGACACAAGTAATGGGGACTCTCTTTTAGTTTTTTAGTTAACCTTCACTTCTGGGGTTTGGGTTTTGGATGGGAATAAGAGTTTCTCAGGTTTTGAGTTGAACTTTGTAGATCCAGGGTTGAGGTTCTTCTCTTTTGGAGTTTCGATTCAAGAGTTTGCCGTCTTTTCGACATAATATTTGATACCCTTTAAATCCCTAGCATTCATATTCTTCATTCTCGGTTTACAAGTCAGTCGATTTTACGCAAGTCTTTATTTTATGATTAATCGTTCTTAGACTTGTGTTCATACAAGTTTTATGGGTTCACAAGCCCCTCACTGCTGGAATCATCTGGAAACTCACCCGATCAAGTAAAGTCCCTCATTTCCTCTTTTGATTTTCAATGGATTGTGTAATATTGATCACTTGTGTAGAAAGGTTTTAAATCCTTCGTTGGGCAAATTTCTGACAACGTGTTAATGTAGATATTTCCTAGCACACGCCAGGTTGATCATAATGCCAACTATGTCTGCTTTAATTGAGAAACGCGTTAGTATTACTCAGATCATCTTATTTTCCAAAGAGTATTTAAAGATAAATCCTCCATCAAGACCATTTATCAATGGTTCCTTAGATGAGTTTATAAATAAGAGGTGGACTTACCCGATCGTATGAGTGGAACCCTAAAAATCCCAGCAATTGTCTTTCTAGTTTAAAACATTTAACCAATCAACCGTTCAGCCAAACAACACAACATTACAATTCTCTTTTAAATCATACTTTTAGTGGGGAATAGCTCCTATTGATCAACAAAGTAAGACCGCTCCCTGAGGAGATGACCGTGGATTTACAAAGACATAAATGCTAGACGACTAATTCCTACGCCTTGGGAATAACTAGGCATTACCTAATCCAGACGAAGCATTTTGCGCCGCTGTCAGGAGTGGCGACTAACTAAGTTGATCTGAAGAGAGCTAGAGGTAATTTGCAATTGCATTGCAAATCCGGTACGTTCTCCATTTTTCTTTTTATTTTGTTTTGTTTCAGTTAGAAATCTCAGTGGGTGTCTCTTGGACAGAGTGAGAGTAGTGCATGTCGGTTTGGGCTCGCAACGAGCAAAATCGACTAGTAAGAACTGTATCTCCTAGAAACCCTGAAAAATCCATTATAAGCCAAGTGTCTCAAGATAACATTTTACCTCAAATGGACAATCCTGAGAATCAGCAAGGACTCTATGGGCCTCCACAACATGGGGGCAATGCTACACTCCCAATAAACCCAGTGCTAGGAGGTGGAAATGGTAATCTTCAAAGAAATCGCATAGAGTTCCCGCTTCCTTGCCCAATGTAGAAAGAACCTTTCGAGAAATTCTACAACCTCAAAGGACCACAACCAATTCTCAGATTCGCCTTCCCGATGAGGCCAATCATTCCTCATGAAGCCTAAATGATCCGTTTTCTACCCGTATGTAAATTAAGGGTTCGACCAGAACCCTTACTCATTTATGAGGGATTTCGAGGATGTTCACCGCAGCAGATTCCTCTCCACCGTCTACCTCTCCATATAACTGCTTGGTTCATTTCCTTTGCTTTGAAGGAGTATACAAAATCGTTCCATTCCTTGCACCTAATCCACCTTTACATGGAAAACATGCGAATGAATTCTCAATAAGTTTTTCCCTCCCGCACGTAATACTCAATGCCCTCATGCGAGCAATCTAACTTTTCCAAAAGCCAGTGAACCCTTCGCAGCCGTGTGGAAAGATATATGATCTCCATGCTATCCCTCATCAGCGGGTTAGATGTTGGTCAAATTTGTGCATACTTCCATCAAGGATTGTCTTTGGCAATAAACAATACATCCTAAATGATAAAGTGTGAGAATTTTATGAAAAGAGTGCTAGGGAGGCAATCCAACTTTTTGACACTATAGCAGAGAATGCTCGAACTTGGGAGACTAACACCTCTTTAGACACTGCTAAAGTGCATAGCACATCCACTGGTGGCGGAATCCACCACCTAAGAGAGAATGATGAGTTGCAAGCCAAAATTGCCAATTTAACAAGGAAATTAGAGGCACTAGAGATGAAAAAGGTGAATGAGGTAACTAGTGTGCCTCAATTACCCTCAGCACCAAATGGACCTAGAGTAGAGGAGCCATGCATTATATGCGATGACCCTACACACTCGACCATTAACTGCCCAAATCTTCCTCAAGTTAAGGGAGCCATTCAAATAGAGCAAGCCACATTTTAACTACCAAAGGAAACCTTTCAATTCCCCATACTCAAACTCATAATCCTGGTGGGGCAACATCCTAATTTTAGCCGGAGAACAGGGAGGACTACATAACCCGCCTAAACAACCAAGTGCCCTCACTATCCAAACCAAGGTTTTCCAAATCCCATTCCTCCATTTCGTAATCAAGGCCCTGCTACTTCGTGGAAACTCTAATCACACATCATCCACCGAACCAGGGAATCAAAACTCACAAATTCTTACCAACCTCCACATAAGAGAAGTCCGAAGATATAGTTACACAAGCCAGACAAACCCAAATAACTACCGAACAATTAACCCGAACCCGCTCCGAATGATGTGAGATCCCAGATAACTAAGTTGACTTCGTCTATAGGTAACCTTCAACAAGAGAAAGGGAAACTTCCATCACAACCCATCCAAAACCCACAAGGTCAAAATAGTGTGGGAAGTTTAGGTTCAAGTGAGGGTACCTTTGAGCACTGTAAGGCTGTCACTACCCTTCGAAGTGGTAAGGTAGTTGACAAAACTATTCCAACCAAGGAATCATCACAAGAGTCTCATAGGGAATTGGCTAGGGAGGATGAAAAATCAGACACACCTCATGTCCCTAATACAGATGGCAAAGATGATCAATCAGAGGAAGACAAGTCCAACCATATCCCTCCAGCTCCATACCCTCATAGACTGAGAGCACCAAAGAAAATGACTAACCATTCGGAGATTTATGAGCTGTTCAAACAAGTCAAACTGAATATTCCTTTGTTAGATGCCATTAAGCAAATCCCATCTTATGCTAAATTTCTGAAGGATTTATGCACGGTAAAACGGAAATTAGGTGTCAATAAGGAGGCATTCATGACTGAACAATCTACTTCCCTAATTCGGAACAACTTGCCTCCAAAATACAAAGACCTAGGTAGTCCTACTATTTCTATAGTAGTAGGAAATTCAAAGTTGGGACATGCTTTAGTGGACTTAGGGGCTTAGTGTTAATTTGTTGCCTTATTCAAGATAATAATGGACTTGGGGTTGGGGAGAATTAGAGCCAACCAATATCACCCTTCAACTAGTCGAATCGTAGCGTGAGTAATTCCTGTAGGGATAGTGAAGGATGTATTGGTCCAAGGAATTTTACTCCCGGTCGATTCGTGCTCGACACTCACTCGGTGGGTGAACCAAGGAACTCATTCTCAAAGAATTTTGGTCGACCATTTTGGCAACTGCTAATGCCATTATACATTGTAGGGGAGGCCTAATGACACTTTCATTTGGGAACATGACTGCTAATCTGAATATTTTCAATGTAATCAAAGGAATGGGGGATGAAGAAGACATGTGTGAAATTAATATGGTCGACTCGCGGTACAAAATACCGGATAATGTTTTCATGATGATCCTTTGGGTCATGTCCGGTCACCAATCGACGAGGAAGTGACCACTTTGGAGTCAAAGTCTCTCCACTCGGAGTAATCGAGCATAAAGATGTATTTGAAGTTAACTGTGGGCACCTAAATTTGAACCTTGCCGCCTACATGAGGATAAGACATTGCTCTCTGAGAGAAGCCACTCTGCTTGAGCTAAAACCTTTACCAACACATCTTAAATATGCATTCTTAGGGGAGCAGGACACTTTTCCAGTAATCATATCTTCCTCATTAGACGTGACTCAAGAAACTCAACTTTTGGAAATATTGAAAACCCACAGGACTGCTTTAGGTTGGACAATTGCAGATATTAAGGGAATTAGCCCCTTGATCTGCACACATAGAATTCACTTAGAAGAGGATGTCAAACCTTCTAGGTAAACTACGTAGACGATTGAACCTAATACCGAAAGAAGTGGTGAAGAAGGAAGTTTTAAAACTCTTGGATGTAGGGGTTATCTACCCTATTGCAGATAGCAAGTGGGTTAGTCCAACACAAGTAGTTCCTAAGAAGTCAGGAGTCACAGTAGTTGCCAATGAAAATAATGAGCTCATTCCTACTCGTGTCACCTCAGGATGGAGGGTGTGCATAGATTATAGGAAACTTAATGCAGGCACTAGGAAAGACCATTTTCCTTCCGTTTGTCGATCAAATGTTAGAGAGAGTTACGGTGGCATGAATTTTATTGTTTTCTTCTTTGATGGGTACTCGCCAGGTACAATCAAATTGAGATACTTGGCATCAAGAAAAACTACATTCACTTGCCTCGTACCTTCTCACTTTAGGAAGATGCCTTTGGATCAGTAATGCAACTTAACTTTCCAACGATGCATGATGGGAATTTTCAAGGACATGATAGAAATCATATTGAGATTTTCTATGGATGATTTCGCTTTGGTGACTCGCCTGAGGGTCAAGTAGAAAACTACGAAGGTTTTCGAGAGGTGTCAAGAGAAAAATCAATCTTGTGTTAAATCGGGGAGAAATGTCACTTCATGGTAACACAAGGAATTGCTTTAGGCCACATTGTGTCAAAGATGGAATCAAGATAAGGCCAAAGTCAACTAATTTCCAACCTCCCTACTCTTAAGTGTGTTAGAGACATAAGGTCATCTCTGGGCCATAGCCGGTTTTTATCGAAGGTTTATAAAGATTTTAAGCATATACCGCCTTATGTACTTCGCTTGTTAAAGATGTCCCTTTCATTATTGTCACAACCAGACACTCCGCTTTTGTTAAGCTCAAAAACATAGTGTCACCACTCAATCATGCGGTCTCCTAATTGGGACCTTCCTCGAGATCATAAAGCGACGCTGATTATGCCATAGGGGTCAGGTTGGACAGAGGGAAGACAAAAGGCTTTTGTCATTTACTGTTAAGACACTAGACTCCTGCGACAGCCACCCAGCACGCACTACGTAAAAGAGTTCCTCGGGCCAAGGTTTTTGCTCTAGAAAATTCAGTCGATATCGCTGGCCTCCCGTGACCATCTTCGCGCATCATGCACTAAGTACTCGCTTCAAATCGTGATACAAAACCCCGGTTAACTAGGTGGATTTTACTCTGTCAAGAATTCAACTTGACCATTAAAGATAAAAAGGGGGTTGAGAATGTGGTTGCTGATCACTTATCTCGATTAGTTCCAGAATCCAACTCCCATGGCATACCCATAGGTGATAGCTTCCGATGAACAACCTCGCTTCGTTCATTTACTCCATGGTATAGTCGACATAGTGAATTACCTAGTAACTCCGCCGCATTCCAAA
This sequence comes from Tetrastigma voinierianum, assembly GCA_016808115.1. Taxonomy (NCBI): domain Eukaryota; kingdom Viridiplantae; phylum Streptophyta; class Magnoliopsida; order Vitales; family Vitaceae; genus Tetrastigma; species Tetrastigma voinierianum. Next base: position 62,233 of record JAEQBH010008326.1, on the reverse strand, counting down.
TTTCAATGGACTTCTCAATGTAAAAGAAATTCTTGACAGATATTAAGAAATACTATTTTGATGATCCATATCTATTTAACACCGGGCCCAGATCAAATAATGAGGAGATGTGTACCCACGATGAGCAGGTGAGGATTTAACTTTGTCACTAAGCCTCGGTGGAGGACATTTCTCCGCCTCGAAAAACGTACAAGATTTTCAGTTTCGGGTTTTATTGGCCTACCTATTTAAAGATTGTTTGATTTAAAATCTCAGGCTCACGCCGCAATTGGGGAGGTCACAAAACGAAACATGATGCCTCTTACCCCAATTCTAATCATTGAAATTTTTGACTGTTGGGGTATTGACTTCATGGGCCTTTTCCCTTCTTGTGGCTATCTCTTAAGATTTCATTGTCTCTGACTACGTGTCTAAGTGGGTTGAGGCACCTAACGAGAACCAATGACCATAAGGTTGTTTTGAAATTTATAAAGGAACATATTTTTTCTCATTTTGGAACGCCTCAGGCAATTATTAGTGATGGTGGACTCCACTTTTGCAATCGATCTTTTGAAAATTTGTTAAAGAAATATGGAGTCACCCATAAAGTATCCGCATTACTCACCCACGTACCAATGGTCGCCGAGCTAGCTAATAGGAGATAAACATATTTAGAAAAGATTTGCCCTGACCGAAAGATTGGTTACCTGCCTTCCGATGTGCTGGGGCATACCGTGATCATTTTCTTTAAACCGTTTCTTGGTATGTCTTTCTATAGGCTAGTTTATGGCAAGGTCAGCATTTGGTTTCCAGAGATGGAACACCGCTTACCGGGCTATTCGAACTTTTAATTCCTGAATCTAACCTGCTGTAAGGCCGGTTATTGCAGCTAAATGAACTTGAAGAACTGCGGAGGGAATCGTATGAAAGCTCCAGAATTTACAAGGAGCGGCTCAAGTTATTCCATGATAAATCTATTGCCAGGAAAACTTTTGAACTCCACCAAAGTATCGGGCCAGACAGCCTCCCGTTTTGCATCTATTTTCCTGGAAGCTCCGCTCCGTTGACCGCCCTTTCATCGTTAAGGTGGTCTATCCATATGGAGCCGTGGAAATTGAAAATCCGGATACTGGGAACTCCTTCATAAGGTGAATGGCCAACGCCTCAAAACCATTCCTTGAGCATTTCTCCTCACGAAAGGGCATCATGGACTTGGTACTCGCTCTACCAAAACTTTCCTTCCAAGGAACATCATTCTCAATTTTGTTTGTACATAGTTTGCTTTTATTTTTGTTCATGCTTTCTATTTTTATTGTTTTTACTTCATTTGCTTTATTTCATTTGCTTTTTAATAACTTAGAAAAAAAAAAAAAAAATCATGGGGCTCTTGTTTCGGATTCCCTCCAATTCTCGCTGTGGGGGTACTCTTAGTTCAAAGTATCAGGGACAATGCTTGTTTCACAGGGGGGTAGGTGGTATAATCAAGTTGAACGTGAACTACGCGCCAAGAGTATGTTCAGTGGGTCAAATTTTCAAAATTTGCTTCTTTCGAAAGTATTATGTTTCCACTCGTGACCGTACATACCCGCATGATCTCATACACTCTCCACATCATCTTATCGATGTACATCTTAACAAGCACACACAACAAGCCTTGTGTTCTTTTCTCGTGAATCAGTCCCCTTTGCATTCCCATCTACTTTAATATTCACCCAAACCACGTAATTTATGGCCAAAATTTCTCCGATCTTGCCTGCATTGCTTCCAATCAGGCATCAATTTACTGGTCATGTTAATTTCATGCATCATAGTCTTTACTTTAACACCCTCGCATATGGAAAAATGATTAGAGGCCATTATTTCGTTGCATGCCCGTGGATTTGTAGTGTCTCATCCTTTGCACCCATTTTGAGCTTAAAGTTGTCAAGCTTATTCGAATCCTTAGGAATCCTGGATTTATGGAAATGCCAGTGGTTCGCGGAGAGTTTGAAGATATCTCAAGAATGAATTACAAGATTAAGTCTACGAATGCAAATTATCAGGAATTTGAACAAGAGAAAAGTGAACATGCGTAAAACCTGATGAAAGCAAAAGTGAAGAACAAAGCCAAGATGTATAGCTACACTGTTCCAAAAGTGAAAAATATATATATATATATATATTCAAGAGAAAAAAAAAAAAAGAGAAAAAATCGGTTTGAAACAAGTTCTCCCAGAACAGTTCTCTGTGGAACTTAACAAATTAGCGTGTAGCAAAGTTCTACCCCGTCACAGCCGTGAAGTGGGCGAGAGGGTTTAACCCAAAATCGGATGCCTCTTCATTTGCCATATGGTTTTGTCATTCCACAAGTTGAGCCACAGCGGTGTGTTCCTCTTACGAGCATTCCCAGGCTTCAGTTGCTCTGCCCCGGGGTTTCGGTTTCGGTTCAGTTGGTTGCACAACGATCGGTGTTAGAGCGTGGTAAGCCTACAACTCTCCACTAGCATTGTTGATCTCCTTTGAACACATATGGGATCTTGTTGGTTGGATTTTGTTGATATTATTACGCGATTCCAATTTGGGAAGCTATCACTCCCATATGGGCGGGGCGTATCGATGAGGCGTGTGGTGTTGTTCGGCGGGTTTTGGGACACGATGATTTATTCCCGGCGTCTGCAGACTATAGCTATCATTGCCATTTCATGGCACGTCTTAAGAACAGGAAAGGGAAGGCATCCGGTTCCTCGCGGATAAGCGATTGAAAAAGAAAACTTTGATCTTCTCAGCCCGGTGAAAAAGAAAAAGGAAAACAAAATTCGCATCCTCTTCGAAAGTGAGAATTATCGGACGGTGTTGATGAAGAAATAGAGGCTATGTTCTTTGAAGACTCGGGTGAGCAGAATGGACCGGTGTGGCAAATAGAGAGTTTCCGATGCGAGAGGCGTTAATTTGAAACATTCTTATGTTCTCATCCCATCGGTGTTATCCGGGAACAAAATATGCGCCGTGCACTCTGCAGGATCGCGGATACTTCTGTGATGGATTAGGAGTTCTACACCAGCAGAAGGAAAATAAGAGGGGTTGACCTTGTCTTTGACTTGATGGGAAAGCGGCCGTGTCACTCGATCGATGGCACATGCCTTGCAACTATGTTCGCCCGGCGCGTCGGGCGTAGGCCATATCCACTCGGGGCTATTGCGATTTCGATGCCCCGAGTTGTTTCAGGGCTATGTGCACCCTCACAGCACTATGGTGGATTTATAAAGCAAAGAATTGGATTCTGGAAAGTTAAGAAAGCTAGGAATCTGCCCAGTGAACAAGATCATTCCTGATCGCATTTAGTAGAAGATTGTGAAGAATCTCCCGATCAAGAAACGATTCGAGTTGTTGTATGAGGTTATGGCCAGGAAGGCGGTAACTATACCTTGTGTAGTCATATGGTGCGCGATGAGGAGTTCTTACAATATTCATTAAGCCGGCATATTAGTTTCCTAAGCAAACTAGTATTATGAAAAGCGGGGATGAAACGATTAAAGAAAGAGGGTGATACTGGCGAGAGACGGATCTAAATAAGGCGGCGAAGCGAGAAGCGATAACTGGACCACGGCCCGGTGCCTTGATGCCTCCTCTACGGGACTACTTCTTCCCACATCTCGGCTTATAGGCACATCGCCTTTGAAGGATGGAGCGGCGGATCGAGGTGGTTGGTGCATCCTTGAGGAAGCGAAGCAATTGGACCGGCGTCTCTCAGGGCTTGAGTATCTTTCGGGGGGCCAGCGATGGCGGATCTACTTCTCCAGTTAGAGGAGAATCGGAAAAAGAAAGATTAGGCAGACTGTGCTCAGACGGGCGCATTCTCTTCGATGGGGATGAGGGCTGTTCTTGCATGGATTGTGTTAGGCTATACTAGGGTGGTGTTGGCGTCAGTTAGTAGACCTTAGCCATGTTATGCCAACGCAGTTTGATTTTCACCTTTTCTTTCATTTAGCCCACAGTCATTACAAACTCTTAAGACCTCTTTGATTCGACATGTTTCATTCCTTTTGACATTATGCATGAGGTTACATGTTCTATGTTATATGATTACTTACCTTATTTGATCATTCTGAGTTCACGCAAGCATGACTACCTTACATTTCTTAAATCCATAATCCTTATTTAGACCTTAATTTGTGGTAATTGCAAATGTTCATTGTGTAGAATGTGGATTTAGACGATTGAGTCATGTTTGGGTGCATACAAAAAGTGGGTGAAATGCTACATTCCATAAGTCTTATTTTTGAGATTCTTGTAAAGCTTGGTATGCAGAGCGCCTTGTTAGATTCAGTACCTAGTGGGTGATTAGATCTAAATCTTGCTAGGGACTATGAAGATCTACGAGGTGAAGTAATGATGAATACACATTTGAGTGATAATTATAATAGATCTAGCACATTTAAATCACAATTTACCCACATTTATACAAAACGGTACTTCTAATCTCTTACGTGTTTTGGACTTGTGGGTCTTTCGGGTTTAAAACGTAGGGTGCACAAGGATGTTTGCTGGAAACTAATATGGAAGCGGTGTGGATGTGGGTGTGATTGGCCAGAAGAGTCTAGAGACTCGAGAGAAAAGCAAGGAAAGCACCCAGTGCACAAGTTCTCTTAGAGTGCAACAAGTTCTCCAGGTACAACTTCTTGAAAAATTAGCTGGAGTGAACAAGTTCTGCAGTCTGACTTAAAGTTCTACCGGGTAGAACTTAACAAATTGGCGGGTGAACAAGTTCTTAGTGAGGCAAGTTCTCTTAGGTGGAACAAGAATTCTACAGTAGAACTAAGAAAAGTTCTACGGTACAACTTCTTTGGAAAATCAACGATGATGAAGTTCTACGGTACAACAAGTTCTAAATTTTCGTGTGGAACTTAACGGGAATTGTCCAAGAATTCAATCACGTCTGCTTAGAAGGCCTCGTCAACAAACCATCAGGAAAATCACATTGGAGGGGCTATAAAAGGAGGAGGACTAAATAATAGAGGACTCTCTTTTTTAGTTTTTAGTTCTTCACTTCTGGGGTTTGGGTTTGGATAGAATGAAGAGTTTCTCCGGTTTGAGTTAGACTTTGTAGATCGGTTGAGTTCTATTCTTTTGGAAGTTTGATTCAAGGTTTGTAATCTACGGCATAAATATTTATTACGCTTTAAATCCACAACGTTCCATATTCTTCACGTTCTCGGTTTACAAGTCAATTACAGTTTACGCAGGAGTCTTGTTTTTATGATTAATGGTTATGGCCGACTTTAATTGTTCATACAAGTTTTGTGGAGTTCTAAACCCCTACTCTTTATCATGCGGGGAAACTCACCCCGATCAAAGGAGTAAAGTCCCTCATTTCTCTTGATTTCAATGGATTGTGTATGTGATCCTTGTGTAGAAGGTTTAAATCATAGGTTGGTGTAAAATTCTTGACAACGTGTTGCCGAGATATTTCGGTACACGTTATTTGCTTGATCATAATGCCAACTAAGGGTTCGTTTTTAATTGAGAACAAGTGTTTAGTATTACTCGATCATGCTATTTTCAAAAATTGTTTAGGAATGAAATCCTGCATCGAAGACCATTTATCAATGGTTATAAAATAAAGTGGGATTACACGATCGGAAGTAGTGGAGCCTAAAAAATCCAGGAGCAATTGTCTTTCTAGTTTAAAACATTTAACAGATCAACCGTTCAGCGAACCGCGCAGCATTCTGATTACCAACTAATCATGCCCAGTGGGGAATGGCTCATTGATCAACAAAGTAAGACCGCTCCACGAGGAGATGACTGTGGATTTCAACGTTGTTACAATGCTGAGCGACCATAATTCCTAAACCGGGAATAGAATTAGGCATACTAATCCAAGGCGAAGCAACGCAGCATCCTTCAGGGTTAACTCGTCATTGGTATGACCCGATCGGGAGAATCCTCGATGAAATCTTCTGTAGTAACCTTAAGTGGCCAAAATTCACACTTGTTGGTTGGCGTACAATAATGCTCTCGCAATGCACAGGAGAACAATCAGTAAATTATCTTTGCTCCTCTCAAACTTATGCATGAGATCCATGAATCTTGGTGCATTCGTCGAAGAGCATCCTTTGTATTTCAGTGCCCGCCTGCGTCCGAAGCAGTCTCGATGCGTGGTGTCATGGCGTAGCCCTTCATCTATGACCATCGCTCCCTCTCGAATCTAGAACTTCCGAATCTTTTCTGACTATTCAAGCGAATCACCGTGTATTAGAACACCTCTACATTAAATGGCAAAGCCGCGAATAAATTTCACTATTCTCGGAAATTCACTATTTATGTGAATAAGTAACCCTCCTTGAAAATTGACAAAAAAAAAAAAAGGTTTAGAAATATTCTTTTCGTGTGGAAGATCAGTCAATCTTTACTGACCCTGAGCATACTAAGAATATCCTAATCCTTATAACCGAGACTCACGATATATCGAGTTGTTGAAATTACACAATTCCCTATCTACCAGATTTATGAGAGTATGAATAAGTAAATCAAGCGACACACAACATTATTTACAATGATTCAGCACAAACACCTACTCCACGGGGCTCTTTGTGAGATATTTCACTAAAAGGAGAAAAATATAGTGTTCTGACCTCCGAAAATTGCTCTCAATTTTCTCTCTCACTTTGCCTCTCTTCCTTCACCCTATATTTCTCTCTTCCATTTAGAGATGTGTAAGATGTGTGGGATGTGAGGGATGATCTTCTCTACACAAGCATCTCTATTTATATCAAAATAAGAGGGATGTGGCCAAAATTAGGCTACCTAACAAGGAAGAAAAAAAATGGAGGGTTGGTGTGGAAATTATTGACAATTTAGGCCTCCATCTTTGATAATTAGACCTGTCTTTTGTGATTAAGGAAGCGCCATCTTTTGTGATATCGAGGCATAAGCAGCTAAGATTCAGGGGAAGAGCGTAGCATTTTGATATATATATATATATATATATATATATGGGAACACAAAATGAGAATCATGTATAACTAAAAATCATAAAGTGCATCATCTGCAAGCTTTGGGGTTCCTTGTACTCATAGAAAATAAATAAATATAATGCATGAATTATTCTCTTGTGATCTTCTAATAAAATGAATCAAACAAGGGAAAAATTACTGCTCTTGTCAGATAGTTCGACAGAGAATCTGGATTTAGTATCATAATAATAGAGATTCAATCATACCATAAACAATGTAAATGAAGAAAACAAAAGCAGAGGTTACTTCTTATTAATAAATATGAAATATAAAATATAAACATAAATAAATTAAGATAGGATGTGCAAATGTACAAGTTCTCTTGTGATCTCAAGTGGGACCATAATTGGAAGTGAAATATGTCGAAATCTCTCAGAGTATGTTTGTGAGACTTCTAGTCTTGATTTTCTGAGGTGACAGGAAGATATGATCATTTGATATTCTAACTTGATATCTCTTATATCAATGAACCTGTCCTTGTACGAGAAACAAGTGTGTATGAGATTGTTGACCTTTGAGAAAATATTGACAAAACAAAGCTCACATAATTTTCCTCATGGTGGAGGTGAGGCATTAGTTGAGAACATAAATATGTTTTGCTATTGTTTTAAATATAATTCATATAAGCTTTAGTTTGGTTCAAACAAAAAAGAAGGAAAAATTTTGACATTTAATTTTGCAAGATGAAAATGCTGAAGCTAATTGCATTAGCCATACTTGAAATATTGCCCTTTTTTTCTCAATTGCAAACATTCATGTGAGACTAAATTATTCAAAGATAAACATGTTGACTTTCATGTGGCATTATATAATGCATCTATATAAAACAAATGGACTGAAAACAAACAAAAGATGCAGAAAATCAGAGCCTACCAACAGAGAAGAACCAGAAAGGCGGTATTTTGCAAGTCTTGAGGAAAAAAGAAAACAGATGAAAAGAATAATGACATTATAATAGGAAAATGAATGAAAATTTATCATAAAATTGTTACATTGTTTTCTCTTTTCGGGCATATTTTTACTTACCAAAACGAGCATAATGAAATAAATTGAAGAAAGCAAAAAACCAATAACTTATGGACAAAGAAGACCATGAAGGGCAATGCCTAACAAGTGTTGAATAGAATGGAAAAAATTCAAGGAGAACAGGTGTAGATACATGATATCAAGTGTGATCCATGATTTCTTTGGGTATGATAGAAATCTTTGTGTTTGTTCCAAATAGGGTCTGCAGTAAAAAATCCAGATATGTCAGAGAGGTTTACCTCAACGACACCTGTTGATGGTACTATAATTAATGGTAAAAATGTTAACAAGTATTCAATTGCTAATATGTTAAATCATTAGAAGTTTTTAGCTAATTTACCTTGGCATACCAATGACTTCATGACTTAAAGTTGCTATTTGACTTATTTCTATGATTTCTGGATCAGATGGTGCTAGCTGTTGTGGTTGATGATGAGGCTACTTGTGCTTTGTCGCCAATTATTTTTCTGTGGGAGAGTTTTGTGGCTGCACCTATATCATAGAAAATTGTTTTATTAAACATAATGAATGGCTTAAATTCCATATATAGAATAAATGTAAGTCTTTGATATATGCAATAGACAGGGGACTATTCAACTTGTCTTAGTTTCCTAAAAAGATCCAAATGTAGACTTTGCAAGGTTTTCCTTTAATGTATAAACTGCCCTATTCTCCTCATCCATACTAACATTTTCTTCTTTAGTTCATATAACCAAAATTTTGATACCGGATATATAATAAAGCAATAAAATTTAAGAAATTAAATTGCAAAAAAAAAAAAAAAAAAATGAGTTCAAGATTTGGATCATTTTGTTTAAAATGTTTACAAACAAATAAAAAGGTAATCATGGTATTCTAGTAGCTAGAACAAGCAAATCTGCATCCTAGGTTCCCCACATTTATTTGCCACATGAACCATTGAACCCTGACATCATTCTCCTAATTGCTAATTTATCTTCAAGTTTTCATGAGGAGGTTGGACTGATTACAGAAGCTATTCAAATGCATGATAAAAGAGTTTTTTACTGTAAGCATGATGTAGCAGAATTAACGTCAATCCTGAAGATGTAATTTTTCCTTATTTCATTGTTCAGTTCAACATGTGTAATTACATGGCTTGTAGTTGTAAACATGAATGAATGGGAGAGATTACAACAAACATGTTCTTGTAGGCTATAGTATTTTGAGGCTCCAATTGCATAAAAACTTATAGTCCAGTGGCTTCGTTGAATCAAACTCAATATAAAATTAAAGACAATAAGTGAAGCAAATACCCTGAATAATAATATAGCCAATGTTAGAAGAGAGGTGATAATGAGGACAGGAATGTGTTTTTATCCTTGTGCAAGGGGTAGTTTATTAAGTAGATATATGGATTTACAAAGTGAGTTATGAAAAGTTAGAAGATGATGCACATTATAGTCTACCATGTGTGCGTGAAATAGTCCTAAGCTATCGGGTTGATGATGAACCTCTTTGGATAGTTTTGTTGACAATGATAAACACAGGAAAAATATCATGGGTGTTATTTAATCATGGTAAGAATCAACAAATTAACGATGTTGTAATTGTCAGTGACTGCAGTAATCTATACTTTTAAGCGTGTCCCAATAGTATTGGCTTTGTTGAAATCATGTTTCTTATGGCTATTCAGCTTTAATTGCATGCTTGTATTTTGTTGCCCAGTATTTATGTGGATTCAATAGAAATATACAACACTAATAAAGCGGCACCATATTAATATTGTAATATGAAAATCGGAGGTGTCAGGTTATTCTGCGTCAGCCTGCGGAAGTCCCAACCATCTCGTATCACGGGACGCATGCTGATGCACAAAATAGCCGCATGGGGTATACATCAAATCTTTTCATTATAACAAAAATCTCGACTATATTCTCATAGTTTTTCGTGTTTGATTCCTGAAAAGATTTATACGTATTCTGAAATATTTTCTTGTAAGTAATTTAATTTCTTACCCGTAGATACACTCTCTTGCGTCTGAGTCTCCTGGATTAGTCATGCACGAAGAGGTGCCGCAGCCGAAATTGACGAAAGCCGATAGAAAATTCTCACTCTGAGGTTCTCAGCACAAAATGCGTATCTGTGCGTATATATACAATCAATCACGTGTACAATTGTCTACATGTAAAATAATACATACTTGTCGTGAGATCGCGACCCCTCATGCTTATGACCCAAGTCTAAGCGAGCTCCTCACTTGGAATGTGACGTATTAAAGCACTAATATTGTATGTATTAAACCATTGGACACCTGTGTTTTATTTATCAAGCGATTTTGATTCTTTATTTATTTTATTAGGCGAGTTTGGGTTTGTGGGACGCGCGCGCCTTTTTCAACATTTTCACGAACTTGCATCATTAGTTCATGTCCTAGCAGTGAATAACCTGTGGGACTTTCTGCTGGGGGGATACACTGACTTGCTCCGCCAAAACATGTAATTTATCATTTTGATCATTTGCTTTCGTGAATACCTGCAGCGGACTTTGTCTACATTTTCCGACTCTGACCCACTCACCAACATTGATGAATAAACCTTACCTTGCACCCACACACAGGCATTGTGATGTGGCCGTGCGTATAAATCGTGATCTCGTGCATTTTCACTCAAGTATTCTGTCGTGAATGAGCAGCTACGCTGAAAACAGTGCCTTTATATGGATAATTATAATTTATACATGCATAAATCTCTGTCGTCCTGGTAGTATCGATATATCATGCGTGCATCCAATGTCAGCGTTTAAGCAGCGTGACCAGTGAAGCCGTAACACCACAATAGTCTGAAATAAGGACCATTCCAACTAGAGTCTTTCACTGACCCATGTAAAGCATCAGGCAGATTTTGGATTCCGTCATTTATCGCGTCATCTGTGTGCCTTTCAGAAACTTTTCGATTCCTAATAAAAACCACCCAAGCTTATGAGTCAGTGAAGCCGGTCGTAAATCAAATGCTGCTTTAATTCCAAAGCATGGAACTAATTTTGCGGCTCTCATAGCGCTCCATGCATGACCTCTGAATTATAAAAACGCTTTAAATTCAAAAATGCGCCAAAGTAGGAAAATATCCTATCTCTTGGAGTTTGTCGAAACTCCAACTTTTTGGTGTCCACGCGTAGATCCCACTGCGTGCACCAACTTTAATCACTGGCTTTGAGCAATCATTCGCCTGAAACCAGGGAAAATCTCCTTCCCTTCATGCTACCGGCTTGCTTAGCTTCCTGGATTCTTTTTTCCATGCTGTTTCTCCCTTCCTTTCTTTACTTTCACTTTTTTTCTCTTTTCTGCCTCATTTTAACTGCATTTCTCCTCATTTTCTCATTTTCTCCTTTGGTCCTTTTCTCCTCCTTTTGGAGAATTCATCATCCGGTTAATGGGAGGAAATTGCCTCCTCATTTCCTCAAACGAGATGTGTTTCTCATTTTTAAATGCATTCTTTTATTTCACCAATTTTCGGCTTTATGGCGTAAATCGCGCGTGGTACGATGTGAGCCATGGAATCCATTCCACACATGGCTTAATTGTGAGCCATCCTTTTATGCCAAGTGTCGTGACTTCTATGGTGTAAGTAATGGCGTCACTTTAACGCTCTGTAGTAATGATAAATCTCGACGGCGTCTCAGCGTGAAATCCCGGCAGCCTGAATCTTCTTGAAATTCGACGTGGTAGCTAAATTCATTAGGCGATTTCAACGGAAGTGGTTTAAATCGTCGGGAATCTCTAGAAAAATTCAGTTTTGGCCGAGAATTTATTTCTGCTTCTATCAAAAATCTTGGATTTTAAAGGTTCGCAAAATATTATGATATATGTTGAAGTCAGAGACAATAGTAGCATATGATAAAATGAGGAGCGGTTGCATTATCAAAATTGAACAAATTAGACAAATACATATAAATTAATATAGAAATGAAGTAATTACAGAGCAAGAAAAAAAAAAGACTTCCTGAATTAAACATTTTAAAGTGCTAACAAGATATATCAACAGTGGAAATGGTGGTCAGAATGTGAAAGAAGCTTTGGAAGGTGATCAAAATATCAAGTACAAGTTAGATTTTAACAATCATAAAGTATTATGCTTTAAAGAAGTAAATATAAATTATTATTTTAATTAAAGTAAATAAATTTTTTATTAGAAAATGAGGATGTGAGTGGAAGTTTTGGCTGTCACCATAGACTTGGGGTGAGAAAAGGAACGGTGGAGGGAGAGAGAAGTGAGCAATCTTTGTGCACCTATTTGAAGTCTGATCATCACTCTGGGGCGGACAGAGTAACGGATTTGTAGGGTTGGAATCAGTTTCTCTCTATTTCTTTATCTTGTTCTAGAGAAAAGTCAGTTGAAAATTTGACTTGGTTTCATGAAAATTGAGGTGGGAATCGAGTTTCTAAGATGGAAAGGCCATTTTTCATTGATTTTGTTCCTGGATAGTGGTATTTTCTGGGTCTTTTTTCTTTTCTATGAAGAATCAATTATTTGCTCTAAAAAGACAAACTCAATTAATAGAATTGTGAGGAAAAATTTTCTTACTTGGAGCGTTTATAACCACCATGCAAGACCCATAAATGTTCCAGTCTCTAAACCCATTTTCAATGAAAGATTACCTGAGATGCACTGGCTGTTAATCAGCAACAGTAAAAATATACTATTAGAGCTTTGGAAACTAAAGTAGGGTACTATCTTTTCTAGAAATGAGTAGTTTTATGGAACTGATTGCACACAAAAGGAACCAACTTTGGAATTTCTCTTCAGGGTTTCAACGATTATGAACTTTCTTTCATGGTGGCACTGTTCATGATTGTGGGTCTATTTTGATTTGAGACGGTGAATTTCAAATTTAATGACCCGTCTCTGGGTCATGAAACACATAGTTATGGTTTTGATGGATGGCGTAATTAGGGTTTTTCATGGCATTTTGAATGTTTATGGTGCATCATACAGTAATGAGAAAAAGATTCACCTGAAGAAGCTGACGTAAGGGCGTAGAGCCTATCAGAAGAAAATAGAGCAGTAAATCCGAAGACGAGCAGAGCAGTCCACAAAAAGACACAGATGGTGGAGAATCAAACAGCGAAGGTGAAGATGTTTTTTACAGGTGGTGTTCGAGGGCTGAAGGACGGACGCGATGAGTCAGCTGGCGTTTTTGTAAATCTTTGATGGGAAGATTGGAAATCCAGTTAAACATCATGGGTAAAGTGGGAAAAAAAAAGTGGACGAAAAAAGCTCCAAAATCGAGGCTACCCACTCTTTTATATATAGGGAATAGATAACCACTGATCACCTATTGATCACCTTTTTCCCATAAAAAAATTGTCCGTTTGGCTCTCAACAAGTTTGAATACGGTACTATCTATAGAGAGAGAGAGGGGGAGGGGGGAATTTTGGATTAAAATACCCTTTCTAAAAAAAAGTTATGAAATTAGTTTTGAAATCAAATTATTATCCAAAATAATATGTTTTGGTAACGTGGGAGTAACGAACACAGTAAATACGTTTATGCGGGCTCTTGATTTAAATTATATTTGAATTGATCTGGCATTTCTTGTGGATAGCGGTTTCATGATTTTAAAGCTTGATTGTCATTTGTCTTGAGCAGCGGCGTGCTCGTCAATTTAAAATTTCGGATAACCCTTCTTCCTTCCCCATTTCCCTCTTTTATCCTCTATTTTTCATCTGCTCCCTTGCCCGCGATCTATTAGGGCTTGGAAATTAAGGGATTTTTGTTCCATATTTTCTTTTCTAGGACTCTATTCGACTCCACATAAAGGTAACCCTCCTACATTGCACTGTTTTTTGTTAAAATTTTCTTAAATTATAGGTTTTGTTGGTGTGTTTTGTTGATAATGTGGTGATAAATCCTTGGGTTTAGTTCCCATTTTAATCTGTGGTGATAATATTTTGTTGGTATGTTGTGTTTTATTGATAATATGGCGATTAGATGTATATTTTCTTGAGAAACAAACATAGAGTGCATAAGGGCTTGTTTGATAGCCGATTTTTAGGTCCTTTGTTTTTTTAAATTTAAGGTTGTCTAAATTATTTTTGTTGAAAATTTCTTAATGTGGTGTGTTTGTTGATAATGGGGTGATTAAATATGTATTTTCTTATTAAACCAAATATAGAGTGCGTAAGGCCTTGTTTAGTAGCCCTTTTTGGAGTCCTTTGTTTTTTGTTTTTTTGTTGTCTAAGTGTTTTTTGTTGAAAAATTCTTAATATGGTGTGTTTTGTTGATAATGTGGTGATTAAATGTGTATTTTATAGAGAAACAAATATAGAGTGCATAAGGCCTTGTTTGGTAGCCCTTTTTTAGGTCATTGTTTTTTTTTAAATTTCTGGGTTGTCCTAAAGCGTTTTTGTTGAAAGAATTTCTTAATGTGAATTGTGTTTTTATAGTGATTGTGCTAATATTTTCTTGAGAAACGAAACATATATAGTGCATAAAGAAACACTGTTTGGTTGCCCTTTTTTAAGTCACTGTTTTTTTTTTTAAATTTCTTGGTTGTCTGCAGTTTTTTGTTGAAAATTTCTTAATGGTGTGTTTTATTTGATAATGTGGTGATGTGTGTATTTTCAAATATGTATTTGATTGATATTTTTGTAATTGAAAAGTACTATTTTGAGTCAAAACTCCTAAAATCACCCATATTTGAAAAGTAGTTGACAAAAATTGCTTCTAAAAATGAACTTAAGGGTATGGTTGGATATAGTTTAAAATTTGTTTTTTGTTTTCCAAAACAAGGAGAAACGCTTTAGTTTATTTTCTTGTTATTTACTTAATTCAGTTGGACAGAATAAAAATGTTTTGATCTGCTGCTGAAATTACATTTTTAATTATTTGATAAAATTTTAAAAATATAAGAAAATATTTAATGTGATATTCATGTTTACATTTTCTCAAAAAATATGAATTAAGCAGGATGTAGTTGATAGTGTTGTTTCTAGTTGAAATTATGGTTTATTTAGAGACTTTTTTTAGTTTTTAGATCTATTCAAAATTAAGTAAAGCATACACCATTTTATATTGTATTTATCTAAAGGAATATAGAATATTTTTTTCTTCAAAGATGTAAGATCTCCAGTTATCTAAGTAAAGGCAATCTCATCTTCCAAGATTAATACTCCTATTTTTCCTTAATTTTCCATGAGTCATAAAAAAATATATTTTCCTTAATTTTCCTTAATTTTCAAGTTCAAGACCTAAGAACTATCAATATAAAATTTTGTAACTACAAATAACATCTACAACCATTGACATCTTTTAGAAATGTTGAGTTTTTTTCAACATGAGTTATGCATGATAGGCTCATGACTCACTTTGTTGATATCATTCTATGAATTTAATATATATTCAATCTGCATATTACATTATAGTATACTCTTATGGATTCGAATTTGGTTAACTTGTTAGCTTATCTCACATTTTCACCACTTGAGCCAAGCCTTTAATCTTCCTTGCCTTCAACATTAATTCTATGTATTTTCTGTAATTATTACCCCATGTGAACTTTCATATAGTCAAACTCTTTGTTGAGTTATTCCTTGGCTAAACAAGGTGATTAGATATCAGCATCCATGAATGTAGTGGATGTGATAACGATAATGACATCTCATATTATTTAATTTATTTGGAGCCATTTTGTATAGGTCAATTATGTTTGTTTCCATTATTCCCGTGATATGTTATTACAATGGAAATATACTAAGGAGTGAAACATATGTCAAATATGTCGGGAACAAAGTTGTCATTGTGCCTTTGGATGTACTGGTTGATTGCACGTTTGAACAGTTGAGTGATATGATATATAAGATGTATTGACAAATAAGAGTTCAAATTAGTCCTCAGTGCAAGTATCCCTAAAAAGTGGAAATAGGTTCCAACATTTTCCAATATGAGAGATCGCAATAGTGTGTCACCGAATGTTGAACATGGATTATCTGGCGTAGGAGAATTGAATTGTATATTGAGGTTGTTAGTGTGCCAGATTATCAATACATTGGATGGGTTATTGGTTCGCGAAAATGATAATGTTGCGGAATTTATTTATGGTTGTGGGCCTAGTAAGTGGTAGGTGCGGATCCTTGACGGATGTGGGTATGGAGATGATGAAGGCTGCGAATATGGAAGAGCTAATGATGAATCTACTCACAGTGAGTGTTGATGATGAGATCTAATGGAGACTTAGATGTTGAGTTGATGGACATGTATCATCCTTCCGGAAATTTTAACGAGTTTTGGAGAATGAAGCAGGGATATATGGCACACGCGTACGTCTTGTGATGTCAGATAACCGGATGTTGAGGAACGGATGAGTCATCACGTTCATTATCGCGCACCATCACCTCGAATTTGAACATGTTGAAAACTTTGGTATTATTCAAGTGATTGGACTCATGGGTGCAACACACTCTAGGTTATTCAAGTGGGAATTTGTAGGTACAGCGAGTTTTAGTTCTAAATGTCACGATTTGCAAGTATTTTGCAAGATTTACTCAATTAAAGCACACTAAGAGTTTGTTGTTGTTGCATCTTCAAAAAAATTGATAGTTTTAAGATGTAAGAAGATTAGAGAGATGTCGATAATCTGTGGAACCTTCATTGTGGTTGTGAAGATACTTTCTTTATTTGTTATCAACAAATATGAGAACATACTTACGTAATCCAATCCTTGCTTGAATTGGGACCATCATCAATTGGACTCAAACTTCGTTGTTGCTCATATCAAGGTAATTATTAAGGCACAATTCACATTGTCTGCAGCTGCTATTCAAGCAAGTGTGATGGAGAAATGAGAATATGAAATTTCATACAAAAAGGCGTTGGATGGAAAGCATAAAACACTTAGACACTTATTTGGTTACTTTTCTCAATCATATACAGATCTGCCACGTTTGTTCTTGGCCTTAGAGCAAGCAAATCCTAGATGTGTTGTAATTTGGAAAACATCTTATAGTAATATGCCAAACTTGAGGATATTTCAAGCGCATATTTCTAGTCATTCAAACCATCTATTGAAGGGTTGAGCATTGTGATCCGTCTTGAGTATTGATGAGTGCGTATTTGTATGGGGTAAAGGCGCGTTATTGATTGTTATAGGTATATTGGGAATAATCATTTGTTCCATTGGCATTTGCTATTACAGAAGGCGAGAATATTGATAGTTGTACGGATGGTTACAGCGGCATGTATCGAAGCGGGGACCACTCAGCGGACGGGTTTGTGTTATATCGACCAGGACATTTAGGTATTGGCGTAATGAAGCGATCCTCATCTTGGATTTAGAATTTGCATCATCTGCCTATCACAGGATTTGCATGCGTCATCTTGCAAGCAATTTTATGACCCGTTTCAAAGAGAAACTCTTGAAGAATTTGGTATGCAAAACAGCTTTAGTGACTACACAACACAAATTCAATTGGGATATGGCTATAATTGGGAGAATTAATTCTGAAGCACAACAATTGTTAGAGGCGATCCCTCTTGAGTTATGGGCACTTTCACATGATGGAGGTCGAAGATATGAGATAATGACAACCAACATGTCCGAGGTATTTAACAGTGTTCTTAAAGGAGCTCATAACTTACCAATCACTGCATTAGTCCAATTGACCTTTTTCCGCCTTAATAGTTACTTTGTTACAAGAAGGGAACAAGGTGCTAATAGATTGACATCTGATGAGCAATACACTCCTTATGTTGATGCTTAGATTAAGGCCCATGTGGTTAAGGCTGGATCAATGGAAATTGTTCTTTACAATCACATATAGGGACGATTTCATGTCAAGTCAAGGAGAGGTCGAATGCAACGCCTCAACTTACATGACCAGAAATGCACATGTGGTAAGACACTGATATATGGATTTCCATGTAGGCATATCATAGCAGCATGTCAGCATTGATGTGTTGATTTTCGATTATTTGTTGAGAGCTACTACACTACACAATCGTCTTATGATACTTGGGCAAACTTGTTTCATCATATTCGTGGTGGGTGACCTCTTTATGATGATCCCTACGATTGTACCTCATGGTAAATGAATGCATAAATGGTGGGCGTCCTAAATTAGCGTTTTAATAAAATGGATGTTAGGGAGGAAAACTACTATGACATGTGGGTTGGCCCAAACAACGAGGAATTTGTCGACGGTCTTGTAAGAATAGAAATCAAGTTTAGTGAAAGATGTGAAGTAACTCAATTTTTTTTGTTTTGCAAGGAAATTTGCCTATCATGTTTGTAGTTGCTTTATATAAGACTTATGTACGAATGTGTATTTCTTGGATTATAAAAGACTTGTGTACCTTATTTAAGTAAATGAGTCATCATTCTTGTACGTGGTTTTTTTGTTCATTGTCATTGTAATTAGTACTTGCATTAATGACTATGATACTATTTTTCAATGTTTTTTGTTAATAATTATACTGTCTTTGTGTTATATGTTATAGATATGGCATTCAGAGGGCTTCATGATGCAGATTCTTCAGATCCATCTGTATTGGTATTGCAGGATAGACATAGGTTGCACTTAGTAGAAATAGAGCAGGTATGTATTTTATTAATTATCAAATATTATTACATATTGTAACATGTAATTTATATATAATCAATTAAAAAATTGGTTTCTTCTTTACTTGCAGTTCCAGAAAGTACTCCACCCTTGATAGCAGATGAAAGCCTTCATCAGTATGTGGAGGATGGATCACATATTCGTCCATACGTGATCAGTGTGGATCTATCAGTATATACCACTTGGGCCACATCATGATCAATCGGCCACTTATCGCGTACCGTTGAGGTGTGGCTTGCAGACACCATGTTTCATTTACTCATCGAATGTGATCACGTTACAAAATATTGCTATCATCCTTGGGCTCCTTATCGACGGACGAGCAGTCACCGGGACATGTGTGTTTGATGTGGCGGAGTTGTGCGGGGAGCTGCTAGGTGTCACCCAACCCATTGATGCTCTCAGAGGATCCTCTATCTCCATACGGTGGTTATGTGACCGGGTTAATCCACCCAGAGAGCTGGAAGCATATGGGGTCACTTTAGAGCGGGTGCGTGTGGTTTCATCTTGGCTAATGGGATCCTTCTTGTTTGCGAGACCGAAGGGAGTGCATGTGCATATCTTCCACTCTTGTGGTTGAGCACGGTATGCGCTTATAATTCGAGGCGGTGTGAAGTCTCTTTTATACATATCAGAGTTAATGCCGAGCCCGGCGGATGCGTAGACGGTATTAGCGATTGTATTACACTGTTACAGGTATGTAATAACTTTATTTTATTACATACACTCATATACACAACACATCATTAGTTTACTTACTTTTTGTTTATTTTGTTTTCAGCTATGATCTTGGGAGAGACTTCACGTGGGGCAACCCGATTTTGGGCAACCAACAACATATCGGCACCTCCGTTGGCTCATGGCCGCCCACATGATGGCGATCTTGGAGTGTTGTCGATGGAACATAGGCGAGGTTGTGGCGGTGGATTGCGGCTGAGCGAGCCAACTCTTCCATTGGGGTGTAAGTAGAGAATACCTTTGACACAGGTGCATAACCCATCCACAGTGTACTCCTCTATCTTGAGATCAAATCAGATGCTGGACTCTTAATGGGTAATGGTATATACTTAAAAATTATATGGTTCTTATGTAATTTCATTCATATTCACATAAACGTTATTGGCGCGTCAAGTGTAAATGTGTAGGTCGCTACATGGAAACCATCACGTCGGAGAGTTGGTTGACCACGACTACTGGGATATCTGCGACTGATCAAACCGGTGGGCCGTGTCACCCAGCTTATATGTTTGGGGTTGTTGAGTGGTATAAAATCCCGAAGCGAGTCTTGCGGTGTGGGCTACTGGAAGTCTCATCGTGCTCTTATGAGTATGGCTACATAAATTGGTGCATTGTGAGTTGAGAGAGATTGGGTGACATCATGCTCCATAGATTGCCTTATGGGATCTGCGACGGCGGATTATCAAGCACCTTGTGGTGGGTATTATGGACTTCCATGATCCATATATGCAGTGGTATCGTCGTATTACATGACGTTTTATGACACCACCACTCCATAGGGATGAGATGAGGTTCCATACTACAGTCGGTACTACTCAAGTTTTGGTAAGTTAGAGTACTGAAGTGTTTTTTAAATTTGAATCAATTGCCCACTATATTTATAATTGTTTGGTTGGTTCTTTTAGATCTCTGTCCACTGGCCAACATGGCTAGTCGCTCGTGAAGCTCTGGACTACGGTGTCGACACATCTGTATTTCTAGATTAAATCGTACTAGATCGAGAAGAGGAGCATCACATCGCCGATTATGATCATGGGGGCATCTGTTCACATGGACCATCCATTGCTGCAGCCCGATTGTCATCCACTTTAGTCGTATACGACTTGATCGGGGTAGAGAGGGAGAGGGAGGGATTGTCGGCTGAGGTCATGGTCGAGATGGTGGGCGAGATCGTGGTGGGATGGTGAGGGAAGATAGGTGGTACACAGTCGACATTGCTTACTTCCATACCCCCATGCCACCCATCGCGATGCTTCCATACTTCCCCCGTACTTACATCACGATATTTTATACCCCAGTTTATACATCACCTTCCATACCCCACACATACACAACTTTACCATTTTTCGGTCTTAGCCGAATCCGGCTTAGTTGGGCAGATGACATTATCATCCCACCCATACCTCATCCCTACATTGTCTCCCATCGATGAGACCATGGTTGACCTTGTATCAGAGTTGGGTGCACTTCCAGCTAGGCGACCTCGCGCTCCACGTATACATCGAGTACTTCATCCATCAGCTCCCTCGGCTCCATCAGCTCCGTTTGAGATTGCACGGTACCCTATAGATTGACTAGTTGTGTATTCTAGGCGTTGTCCTAAGAGAAATATAAAGACTCCATCTTGTGGGACTCATTGATATATGTTGATATTTGTATATATTGATATTTGTATACAATTTTTTAAATATTTATATGATTTGATTTATGCATGAAATCAGAGTTTATTGTTTACTGAATTTGTTATAATTTGGATGCTCAACTGGATACAACTTGTGAAATAAAAAATAAAACTTACAAATATTTTAAAATAAAACTTATAGGTCTATTTGGAATTTAAGGCTACCTTGGATGTGCTTGTTATGAAAATTTAAAAATATTTACAAATATATTTGAATTAATAAATAACTTTTTTCCTAATTTGTATTGATAAATAATTTTTTTATATCAAATAGTAAATATATATTATTTAAATATTAATTTATCAAATAGTAAATATTTTCGTTTCAATAATTTTTAAATAAGTTTTGATGTAAAAAAGGTTTTGATGTAAAGTTTGATCGCTAAAAATGCGCTCAATAATAATGGTGAAGTTCTTTGTCCTGCGGTGGCAATTGAATAAGAAAATATGGTGAAGTCGCTGTTCAAGACAGCGGCAATTGAAGTTTTAAAAATGGTGAAGTCGCTATCCACAACAGCAGCAATTGAATTCAAATATGGTGAAACCGCTGTTCAGGATAGCGGCATTTGCCAAACTGTCTTCCATGTGGCCCAAACGCACTACTTTGGGCTATAGTTTGATTTCAAAACTAATTTCATAATTTTTTTTTTTTGAAAAAGAGTATTTTAATCCAAAATCTTTCTTTATTCTATCTGATCTGCTGAGATGGAGCCCTAAGTAATGCTGAGTGAAGTATTAAGTTATTTTTTTAAATTAAGATAATATTTTAAATGGTTCGTACAATTGGCAGGTTAGACAAACCATCACGTCTCCCGGAATCGGTCCTAGGGTTATGATCGTCTTTTGACATCTTAAACCTGAAGGCAAAACAATACAAACTTTTTATCTTGTAACTTGATTAATTCTAATTATCAAACACTTGTTCAGAGTAATGCGCAATTTTCTAAATTCATCAACTCTCTAAAATTAAAATTTTCATTCATCAATTCTCCAAAATTGAAAATTTCACATGTCAACAAATTTTTTTTTTCTAAATCTCTAAATCTTAAATACGAGTCTCAAGTAGAGGTATTTAGAATATAAAAATATTTAGAATATTTCTATTCCAACTTTGTACTAATATAAAAATGAATGTCATTATCCGAGTGACTTTCCCAAATAACTTCAAAAAAATAAACAATCATATAAGCATAAACTTATTAGTTCAATAAAGTCCAATATAAATATGAACAAAAAACCATAGCCTCATTTTCTCTCAACTATTTCTCTGTTAGCATCTTTTCCTTTAAGAAATGAGGGATAATTTTTTTTTTTTTTGTCATTCTTGGCCTAAAAATCACCCGTCTTCATTGGAATGGGATAAGCTGCGCACGTGGTAATTAGTGAGTGGCTCGAACATTTAAGACCGATCACGTGACAATCATGTGGGGGACCGGGCTCAGCCCAGAGGCGGGGAAGATCGGTTATGACCCCTAGCTCAACCACCTCAGGCATCGAGGTGGACGGGATCTAATTCTCAAGCAGACGGATAGCCTTAGGCATGGGAGATGAAGCAAATGGGGCATGCGTTGCAGCCCACCTCGACAGGAGTTACAATGCAGTTAATGTAGAAATTAATAAGTAACGTAAGGGCGTTGAGGGTCACTCATAAATGCCCATCCCCCCCCGCTTTCATGATAGGTATATAATGTATAGGGATGTACCCGATTGGGCACCCGATTCTTTTTCTTTGAACATAAAAAAAAAACTCTTTGAGGAAGGACACGAGACCTTTCCATACACATCTTTTCATCATTTTATTCCACAAGATCTACGTTTTCATTTGTTTTTTCTTGTTTAGTCGTCGTCTTGGTGTGGCGTGTGGTTGTCATCGTTTTGGTGCGGTGTTTGTTTGTCGTCATCACGGTGCAGTGTTTATTTATTAGTGAAGCGGTGGGAACGAGAGTAAAGTATATATAATCAGTGATAAGAAATCAAATAAATGGTCGTCAATATACTACAAAACTGGAATCATAGGTATTCTAGTCACAATAGTGATATCAAATGTGTAGGCTTAACTATAAAACGTATATGCTTTGAGTTGATTCTTTATGCTATTAACCTGGATGTTGTTTCATCCAGCTCTATGGTTTTTAGCGATTTTGATTTTATGTTTCTATCAATGTATTGTTAGTTTGATATATTAATAAAATCATTTAAAAAAAAGTCCAACATAAAATTATAATCAAATTATAATGATGATGAATCCCCAACCTAGCCATCACTCATTGCAAAAACTAAAGGTACCTGAAAATGAATCAACGAATGTGAGTGAAATTTAAGCTCAATAAGAAATAATAATACAGTTTCATGGATAAAAAGGTTTTAATCATAATAACAAATAGGAGATATTTTTCTTTCCACAAATCTTTTGTATTCAAACATGGTAGAACATTAAAAATTTTCCATTAAAACATTCTCAGATCTATTTCATATTAAATATGATCCAAACAATGTCATATTAAATTCGAATATAATATTTTCATATCAATCCCAAAATCAAATATCTTTCCGTACATTTTCTTCAGTCAACAAATATCAAATGGTGTTTTGAGGTTCATTCGAATGAAATTCAATCTTGGAAATCTGACATCCAAACTTCTTTCTGGTCGGTACGATGATATCCATGTGATTGACACACATAGCTGCCATCTCGTCCCCCTTAGCAGCTCGCCAACCAGAATGACTCAAGGCCTCATGATAGGAACAAATGGGGCAGACTGAGACGAGACTTGAAAAAGCAAATGAAAACTTGCAAAGAGAGGGCATGTGATAAGCTAATCAACTTATTTGTGAATGATAAATAGGTTCTGTATCGATAGTGGAAGGCTCTTTCTTTAGGAAGGAGATGAGCTTTCTTTTCTAGTCCCCTCACTCCAGTGGAGTTTCACTCACATTAACTCCTAACTCAATTAATAAACTAACTATGAGACACCCCCAACCCGGCATCTGGTGTTAGGCGAGGGTGTCTTATTTTATTTTTTTTCCTGTTTACTATAAACTTGTTCATTCATATACTATTAAACATTTAACTTGAAATATATTCTGTAGCGACAGATTACAAAATATATTCAAACTCCATAAATGGAGTGTTCAACATATACAAACTTTACATTGTTTACAAAAACAAAGACATATACAAATAGACGAAAGGTCCTCGTGGGCACCACCTAGTGTTGCGTTGACCTTGATTCTTGATCTTGGATTATCCACGACTTTTATTCGCTATATACGTACCTGAGCGGATGAAACACTTCGTACTAAGCTTATAGTTTAGTGCAGAATTAATACTCGTGGGCGACCCTAATAAGGATCACACTTTAGACAGAGCATATACATTCTAACATATCATATACTTATACATGCTTATACATATTTCATACATATCATTTACATGCTTGTAGATATCTTATCTTTCTTTTATATGCTCGTGTTTCATTTCTTATCATCGTTCATATACATTTTGTGTCATTTTACACTTTGCTTCATGTTCTTGTCACAGTGTACTTGTCATCACATAGCAGTGCTATGCTTCTCATATCATTTCATATCATTTCATTTATCATATTCAAATCATTTGCATATTCTTGTCAATTTTTTTTATGTTAAATGCTGCATATCATGCAAAGTGAATCTGAGTATAAGGACTCAGAAGGTGCTATTATCATTGTACGAGACAACGAACTATAAATTCTTAGTCTTGTTACTGCATTCTGAGATAATGAACTATAAGGGCCCGAATGAAATTTATTATCATTATCTGAGACAATAGCCTCTATAAGGACCGAAGATGCTTGTAATGACCCTAACGGGGCTAAGCGATCGAGTATCTTTGCGGACTTTATCCACTATTAGGCATGCCCATCTATCCCACGGCGGGTTCTGTGAGAATGATCCATTTTATTTCATTTTAGTACATATCTCATATCAGGAATAAGCTATTATTATCAGTGTCGTATGCGTGTTTACGATCATTTACTCTTATCTTTGCATTTTCATGTATTTCCATATACTATTAAATATTTCTTATAAACAGAGCTCCCTTTTAGACAAATTTTCCGGGTCCAATGGGGTTTGAATTTGAAGACACCTATTTCAAGGAGATTTGTTATCCTAGAAGTCTAATTTATCCAGAATTTTAAATCACTCAATTTGGATGAGTGATGGCCAAGTTATGGCCTAAACAACCAAGACCACTCTAATGTCAAAACAGAACCAAAACAGAACCAACTATGTCATGCAACATAGCTCCCCTTTGACGAATATCTGGGTGCGATTAGATTAATTGCATACACCTATTCCAGGAGATTTGTTTTCCCTGAAATTTTAGTTTATCCGGGATTTTGAATCATTAGCGGATTGAGTGATGACGAGTTATGGCGAAAACAAAAACATGGGTTGTAAAAAAAATGAATGACATCTCCCACAAAACTCATCGTTTTCTCTATACAAATTTTTCCTCCATTGAGAATGTAATGAAACAAGCAATATATAAAAACTTAGAGCAACCCAATGAACTAAAACCAATCAACTTCATTGTTGGAGGTAAAAATTCCTAACCAACAAATAGGAAAAACCAAACCTAAAACACAATTCCATCTAATATCCATGCAAATCCTTACATAAACAAGGATTCAAACTAATATCTTACAGCAAACTTCTCCTTCTTCTTCCTCTTCTTCTTCTTCTTCTTCTTCTTATCTTTTCCTCTTTTTATCTCAAACGTGACCTAGCTTAAAGGGGACAATTGCCCAAATTGCAAGACCAAATGTGGTCTTATCCACTTATAGCTAGGTATGTTTGACAAATAACTTTGTGATTTATTACCCATTTTTGCATTTAAGTCATCCTATTCATTTTCATTTACACATTCTTTTCTCACATATTCTAATTAGGCATATAATTTTATGATCTTATGACATTTGGGTCCTTAGTTGGTAAATTACTAATTTACCCTTGACCTTTAGATAAATTTTGGGTTTTGCTTATTTTATTTTTAGCATTATTATTCCTGAAAACTTTAACTTGTATTACACCCTCAACATGTTATAAAACTGCCAGGGTATAATTTGGGGTGTTACAAACTACCTCACTCCAGGTGCTTGAGTGGTAAAACTAATCTACCAACCTTACTTGGATCCTGATCAAGAATCAGGTCAAGGGTACTAATTAGTTAGTTGGAGGGTTACAAATCCTTCTCACAAGCAATCAGGAAAACTAGGTTTCATAGGAAAATCCCCTTCTCTAGTATTGGGAAATTGAAGCGACTCATCCACATAAGCACAAGTGTGGAACGACTTTTTTTTAAAAAAAGATGAAGGTAAGTAAGATGTCGAAGAAGCTAAATATATGAAATCACAAACCTAAGTGCAAACTTTATTATATATATTTTTTATGGGTAAGCCCTTTCCCTTAGGAACAGAAGGATACACAAGGGGTAATTTCTCACAATTATCCACGTGACTAACTAGAGGATGTAGAAACATCAAAGATCTTATTTAGTGCCTACCTATATTCCATACATATAAAAGCAGAGGGCACTTCTCGGTTCCTTCTTCCATAACCTGAGCTCGGAGAAGCAAGAGATAACAGGGCCCTATGGAGAATGTGGTCAAAAATCCATAATAGAGTCCGACCACATTGACCGAATTGATTATCTTTATGCATAAGGATACTAGATTACCTAATAGAAAAGATTTTAAAATCTTCACAAACCTCCCTTTTGCTTTTCTATTTCAATTTATGGATTATTATGAAGTAATTTTTAACTCTCCATTTATAGAAATAGATAGACTAAACGACATCCCACCCATGTCAAACAACACCAAGCGATATTAAATGAATGGAATTGAGATATGGATGGAATCCCGAATTTTAGACTTTCTACATCAAAATCTTATGTGGCAGAAGGTCTTAGGTGGCAGTTGCTGCTCAAGATCCAGTCTCATGAATACCTTATCTTTGAGAGCCCGGGTGGAAATCTTTCTCGACCATGGGACATTTGAAATGGTGCTAGCCATGAGACTTTCAAATGGATGACAACACAAATTATTCGTTTAAGGTGGGCGATTGTCGAATCACTAATGCTTAATGCTTAAAACGAGAAACGCAGAATTTGAGGTTAAAATCAATTACATAACCCACCAAAACAAATGTGAAAGTCAACTATTATTCCCGTTGACAAAGAAGTGGAAGGCTAGTGTCAACCTATTATTCTTATTGGCAGAGTTGAGATGTCCAGAGTAAAAACACAATTTCAAAAAATTAAATTCATTAATATATCTCACCAGTGCCAATGCAAACAAAGCAAATCTCAAATTACTTTTATGTCAAATCATTATATGATCCATGGATAGTCACAAAATAAAAATAAAACTTTCCATATTAAAATTACACCAAAGACAAATAAATATTTTTTTTTCAAAAAAAAAAAAACTATATAAATATCATTTACACAAAAACATGTAAAAAACTTTTCTTTTTACAAAGTTGTATTAATATCTTTATCTCAAATGAACACTTTAGAACCTTGAAGAAGATAAATACGAAGAATCCAAGGAACTCTTTACCCCCTAGCATTATAAGGAGGCTATCATCTTTAATTATTTATACGAAATTATAGGCTTGAAAATCATAATAATTTATTATTGTTCAAATTATCAATCCTAATAATACTTTAAAAAATTCTATTTATTAATAATTTAATCGGTATGTTTCAAAAGTTTTATAAAAGTCGCATTCATTCCGAATATGATTTCAAATATTTACTTATTTTATATTCTTAATTGGATCGAATACTCTACAAAAGATAATTATTATCAATATATCCTATATTTTATTAATCCTAAAAGTTTAATATGCTTAGCAACCTAACCAAGATAGGGGTGAATTGGTTTTCTCAAAAACTTTTCGCACAATAATAAATCTTCAATTTAATGCAATAACAATAAATTAAAGAGATAAGGATAAAGCAAAACCCGGTTATAATTGGTTCGACACGCATTCACTTGCCCTCGTCTACTTCTTCTCAACCTTCAATCGGTGAGGTTCCACTAGTGGCAAGCTCCAGCAGAGCTTCTTTACACTTGGATTATGGCTCAATAGGTACCTCTTGAAGCTATACACACTTGGTTCAAGCTCCCAATCCTAAGACTTGTTTACACTTGGATTTTGGCTCAAATGGACTCTTCACAAATCCTTCAAGCTATACACACTTGAAGCTTTCTCACTTAAGCTCAATAAGACACTTTCTCAAGCTCTCAAGATATTTTAATTTACAACTTTTGAGCCAACTTTACAAAGATGCACTCTACAATATGCTCATGTAATGAATGCACTCACAATCTTAGTTTGAGAATTGATTCATAAGAGAAATGATGGTTGAGAGGATATTCAACAAGTGTCTAACATTTTAAGTGATCCTCCATACTCTATTTATAAAGTGGGAACTCGGTAGCATTTAAGCTGCCAATCGGTCGACCGTTTCAAAGGCATACACAAATCGGTCGACCGTTTAGACCATCCGATCGACCGTTTAGACCATCCGGTCGACCGTTACAAAGGCATACACAAATCGGTTGACTGTTTAGACCATCCGGTCGATCGTTTTAGTCTCTGAATGTTGGATGAGTTACTGTATCCAATCGGTCGACCGTTTCCTTGGAATTGACCAACCGATCGACAAACCGATCGACCGTTTCCTAGTATACATCAACCGGTTTACTTTTTAAATAATCAATTTGATGTATTTTTTATTTCTAACATTTATAAAACCTTAGATAAACATTGAGATTCATTTTAGAATTATAAAGTCTAAGGTTTTATGCTTAAACTCAAGTTTTCAAAAGATATGCAATTTTGGTTTAGCCAGGGTTTATAGTGATGCATGATTAATGATGATATCCTAAAGTGCACAAAATGCATTCACCTTACATAGATTCTATTCATCAAAATCTTCATTTGATGCTTGGGTTTGGAATCTTAGTTGTATCATCTTGGTTCTTTGATTTAGATGAGCTTCATTTCCAAGTGCTTGATCAGCTTCATTCGTACCATCTTTAAGCATATTATCTTTATTTGATGCTTGATCAACTTCAACCTATCACTCAACTCAATGTTAACCATTAGTAACCAATAACCTTGTTTTGTTATCATCAAAACCTCAACTAGAGGTACCCTTAGGCTAACAATCTCCCCCTTTTTGATGATGACAAACCTTGGTTATCCCCAGGAGAATAAATCTCCTGTGAACAAATAGTCTAAAAATAATTGCATAATATAAATGTTAACCAATTCATGCAATTTGCATTCAACACATAGGACAAACATCAAGGAATGATTTAAGTGTGGCATTCTCTTTTAGCACATAATTCCTAGATACATATCATCTTCTATTAGCACTTAGCTCCCTAGATACCGCGTACCATTTTTTCTCCCCCTTTGGCAACATCAAAAAGTAACATGGGGCTTTAGACATGAAGGTATCTCCCCCTTTGAAAATACATTTAAGTAAGGGATAAGGAGTTAAAGTTTGAGCACAACATTTTTCAAGAGATATTTATAATCAAGTTATGTAAACATGAATTATGAATAATATCATTAAAGCACACAATAAAATCATGAAGTCATAGACATGTGTATATATATATATATCTCATAACCAATACTACAGATTTTTACAGTCATATAATAGGTGTAAGTGTAGATACATGTATGTCAATTACCTAGGCATATTATACTCCTAAATACAAAATTCTCCCTACAAGATTTTGTCAATCAACAAAAAGAATTAACGAGGAGGTGCACCAAAAAAAAAAAAAAAGATGAGAGCCTAAGGTGCTGGAGGAGGGAACACCGAACGAAGATAGTCCATCATCTCATGCTGAGACTCTAGAGATGTGTCGGCTCACGTCTGACGATCCATGATCTCAAAATCATCTAAGCGTGTCTCAAGAGACATGAACCGGTGATCATGAATGTTCATTATCTCAGCATGATGGTGATGAAGGGAACTGATATGCGTGTTATGCATATATGAGATCTCATCAAGCAATCCACTCAAGCTAGTAATATCATCTCTCATGTCATGGATGTCCATGCACAGAGCGTGAAACTCGGCTTGAAGCTCATGTAGAGAAGGCTGCTCATGAGGTGGTGTATAATGAGGATCGGGGAATGGTAAGCCGTAAGTTTGCTCAAAATGTGGTTCTTTGAGTGTATAGGGGCGATGGTGGTGGCTGGCCGGATAAAGCGTTAGAAAGTGTGGCTGCAAGTAGAAGGTGGGTGCCGGTTTGGAGATGAGGACATGAAGATCTCATGCTCGTTTGGTCGGAGGAGAGTTCGACTCGGCCTCCATTACCTCTAATCTCATTCTCTTCCTCACGGCGCGGGTGCCTCGGGGCGGGAATCCTCATCGGCGAGGAGTAGATGCGTGTAGACGTGTCGTAGGATCTTGGCTCTTATCGATTCGTCTGATTAGTGAGATCAAGTCGATGAAAGGTGAAGAGACGTCCATAAGGTAGAACGCGTCTTGCCATGCTGTGACTAGATATCATGTGCCTGATCATGAGACGACCAAAGTCCATTGAGTGTTGGACTAGAATAGAATCTAGAAGGAAGGCGTCGAAGTAAGATACCTCGTTCCAGTGACCACCATAAGGGAGGATACAGTGGCCTACAATCCGATGAAGGAGGTGTGCCTCATGTGTTAGGCTCTTGGCTTTGTAGTCGAGCTAACTCTATATGTGCGGTGGAGCATAAGGGGACATCTTCTTTGACGGGATCAGCCAGTCGACTGGCGAGTCTTCGGCTCGAAGACAGTGGCCGTCTTTGGGATAAGATAAGAGATGGCGAGCTTTGGCGCGCAATATCGAACTCAACTCCCGCGGCATACTGGGATGCGCGGGCGAAGGCATGCTCACGGCAAGAACACTGTAGACAGCCATGGGTGGCGGCTGTGGGCGTAATGAATGGGAGCCACCCATGTTGGAGAATAGGGCTCAGGCGGGATCCCTCTAATGAGGGGTAGTGTCTTGGCACTGCCCAGTGACCTTCCGTGCGAGTCGAGGCAGTGGCTCATGATGCGAGCGGGTATTCGAAAGACTCATATCAACCCTCGCCATCTGGCATCCCTGGCGTACATGTGCAGGGTCAGTCTCAGTCTCGGCACCATGGGACGTTTGCCACGAGCTCGTGTAGATGCAGACTCATGTTTGGGTGCCATAACGAGTATAATATGAAAGAACAGGTTCTAGGTCAATGACTGATAAAGGGAGAAGCATGAAGGTTTTAAGAGACATTCTAAGAGGACCCCGAAGAGGAAACCCGAAGAGAAATCTGAATTCTAGATATGAACTGGACACTAAAACAAACAATGCAAACCAAAGCCAATTTTGAGTTGTCAATGTGAACCAACTGCCCATAAAGCAGGTATAAGGGTGCAATCTTAAATGAGACTACAAATGATATCAATCCTAACATAGCGCTGAAACTGAATTTTAGGAACCATTACGAGATTGCCCGGATCTTTGTAAAAACATAAGTTTTAAAAACGAGGCGAAGCCTAAACATCTTAATGTCAAAACAACACAAGGTTGTCCTAAAAGCAGTCCATCCCTACAACAGAGGCCCGAAATGGGATATAGACCTAGGACCCAAAACTAGCCTGACAATTGTTTCTGAACAAAGTCGAAACTAAACCCAATAGTTACAAGCAAGCTCCCAGTATTGAGCCAAATATCCAGTACCAAAAACAATTTCTAATTTGAGCCTAAACATACCAATACCAACACATGGTCCAAAAGCAGGCTAAGCAGGAATTACAGTGGCCCCATTCTTTGTAATTAACACCTATACCAACATTGTGCAAAGGACACTACCAAGACAAGATAGCATTGTAGACTTGGACTAAAAATAGCAAGCAATCCAAGGAAAGATGCTGAAAATGTCCCAAACAAGGTAGATAGGAACATACCCAAATCTAGGTAGGGTTTATATGGGGAAAACTAAACAACGATTTGGTATTTAAAACCAACTAGAACAAGGAGAAACACTAAGCAAAAACGTACCCAACTGGAAATGAGTGGAATGGAACAAGAATGAGGGTAGAAACTTACCAAACTGAAGAAAAATTTGCCCTTTCAACAGAGAGGTTGAAAACTGAAACCCTAGCCGCGGAGAATATGAGCTGTAGAGGCCAAAGATTGAGGTTTTCATCCCTGATGTGAAGATCTACGGTAAGAAAAAGGGTTTTGGAAAATGGAGGGTTTTTAGGGTTTTGAGATGAGCATAATGAGAAAAAAGGAGTGATAAATGGGAGTTTATAGTTTGTACATTCGACAAACCCGGTT
Source organism: Tetrastigma voinierianum (assembly GCA_016808115.1). Classification (NCBI taxonomy): domain Eukaryota; kingdom Viridiplantae; phylum Streptophyta; class Magnoliopsida; order Vitales; family Vitaceae; genus Tetrastigma; species Tetrastigma voinierianum. The sequence goes on along the minus strand of JAEQBH010008326.1, from coordinate 29,853 downwards.
TATTTGTTTGCTGTCCGGTAGAGATAAATCGGTCCCGACCCCGTTTGGTCGTTATCATACACTACATGAGTAAATTGACCCTTTCTTGAAACGATTAAACGTTTATTATATATTTTCTCTTTTTTTTGAATTTTCATCCAAGGCTCCTAAGATATTCAAATGATTTACTCATAATTTTTTAATGTTTTGCCAAGGGGTATTGATCAAGATTAATCAAATTTGAATTGATTCACTCACCTTACATGCAAAAATTTCAAACAATCTTAATCACCAAATTTCAAAGTTATAACCCCTATTTGTGCATGCTCTCTAAGGCAATGATATCAAATCTCTATATTTAGTTTGATCAAAGGGCATACCTTTCTTTATTCATGTCAAGCTTGAAGGATGAGCCCATAGGTGTGCTCTTAGTCTTCACTTCTTCCAAAGTGAACTTCTTGGCTTAGTCTCTTATGCATTTTATGATTATGAGTGGTGCCCTCACTTAAGTTGTTTGATTTGAAGACCAAGAAGAGATTTAGGCTCTCCGTCATGGTCATCTCAAATTCACTATGCATGGACTTGGCAAACTCTATAATTTGATCATGTAGATGATTTGTGACAAATTTCCACTCTGGAAGTCCTTGACTAGATTCTCCTTGCTCAAGTTGAGGAGGTAGAGAAGGGCCCAAAAGTGATTCCTCTTTCTTCTTTGAATCAATCTCCTCTTTTGATCCCTACAAGAGAAAATTAAGAAGCTTTGGGTACCCAAATCTTTTGGGTCCTTGGTGGTTAGTGACCTTTGATTTTTCAACCCAAGCCTTCTTTGACTTAGAGGTTGAAACCTTTTGGGATCCATTCCTAAGAGGACAAGTACTACTAATGTGTCCTCCTCTACCACAAAAATTGCAAATGGTTGATGAACTTTCACTTGTGGATTCTTTGATAAAGTAGTTTTTAAAATATTTGTCATTTTTTGAAGATTTGTATCCTAGCCCTCTTTTATCAAAAACACATTTTTGGATAGCTAGGATCATGTCAAAAGTCTTTTGTCCACAAAAGAATTGAAAGGACCCAACCCGGGTTTCCTTTTCCTAACCCGAGGAACCCTCCCGACACTCCTACGGATTCAAAAAAAAACTTTCATTTCTTTTAAACCTTTTAAAAGTGAATACATGGAAGCGAACTCATTTATTGAATTCGTTTTCCATTAAAATGTATGAAACATGGTAGGACATTTTTTTCTTTTAAACATGGAAACCCTTTTATACGCTTAAACATTTTATGAAAATCGGGCGAGTTTCCTGCGTTTTTTGAACATGTCCCCGATTTACAGCATACGTAATAAAGCAATTTAATTTACTCCATCCAACAATGGGACATCAAATCCACCACAACAATTTCGAATCAAACTTTAAAATCATTTCACAGACACTATAGATATGTAAACAATTTTTTCTATAGCCGGTGGAGCTTGAGTGGAGGCTCACCCAGCGCTCTACGTACCTCTACCAAACAGAGGATCAAAGCTCTCGTAGCTCATTTCTTTAAAACATATATATATATATATATCACAAAATAAAGGTGCACAAGTAGTTATTTACAACAAAAACTATACATTTTCAAAAGATTGGTCATCACGTGGTAGTGTCCTTTGCCTAAGGATGCTGCTCAGGCTGCGTCAGTCTGCGCCCACGAAAACATTTTATAAAACACATTTGGAAAAGGTGAGCAAAAGGAGCTCGGTGAGTACATTTCATAGGAAAATAATGTTTCCAGATATAGTCAAATACAATGTGTAAAACAATTGTATAAACATATCATTTCAATAAAAAAAACTTTACTTTCTTTTCAATGTAGTTCAAATACAATGTGTAAAACAATTGTATAAACATATCATTTCAATAAAAAAAACTTTACTTTCTTTTCAATGTAGTTCAAAATCTGATGTGTAAAACAATTGTAGAAACATATCATTTCAATAAACATGTACTTTACTTTCTTTTCCATGTGGTTCAAATGCAATGTGTAAAACAATTGTATAAACATATAATTTCAATAAACAATTACTTTACTTTCTTTTCCTTTTTGAATCCGTCATATCCAATGGAACCCACCTACCGTTAACCACCGTTGTCCCCAAAAGGAACTTCCGATAAATCGTGCCTTTCTTTTAAATACCATTGCACTATGGAATAAATCACATTATACGTTGGTAACCTTTTCGTACTTTTCACGTTCATGGCAATATGCTTCACTTTTCCTTCCTACATACAAAAATTCTAACCGCTCATATGCAGTACAGGAGCAAGTACTTTAGTCGACTTTCCTTTAACTTATCTTTGTGACATAGATATGACCATGGATTCAAACATTTTCATATAAACATATATATATATATATATATATATATATATATAATATGTTCATAAACATTTCCTTTAATATGGAAAAAACTATAAAAACCATAATCATTTCATTTTTTTCTCAACACATGCTTTATAAAACTATGGAAACCATACTCATTTCATATATTCTCAACACATGTATAAACTATGAAAAACATACTCATTTCATATTTCTCAACATAATTTAAAGTCAAGAAAACCACATTTCCTTTTTTTCATTTGAACATTTATAACATAAATATGAAAACATACATTGAAGTAAATAATAATATGTATATATATATATATATATATGTATATATATATATATATATATATATATATATATATATATATATAATATATATATATTCATAAACATTTACATTTTCCCTCACCTTAGTTATTTAAGCCTTTTTTCCTCCTGTAAACAAAACTTTCCACCTCCACCCTTGTCCTTAATCACTTTTCTCCTACAAGTCACATTATCCATAAAATCCATTAACATCCATACCTTAATCATGTTCAATTAAACCATTCACTATAATATACTTTCCACAAACTGGCACCCTTAAGCATTTAATCACTTCTAATTGATTAAAATCAATTGAACTCAACCTCTTTTGTTTCTCATGTTTTTCTTATGTTAACTCATGGCAATTACTACCCATACAATAGCCCGCCCAGCATTCACCATGAAATGGTCATACTTAAAAACCGACTATTCACATTGACATAGCTTAAACCTTTGCACACTAGTAGAAAAACATAAATTTTCAGCCACGTTTTGATCATTTCCTGTCATCTACAGGAAAATTTCTGGAATCTTGACTCAATGGGCTTTCCATAGAGTCCAAGAACACCCAAAACGGAGTTCGGACGAAGAAGTTATGGCATTTTCATTCAAAACTGGTCAATTTACTCTGTTTACACTGGAAATAGTATGGCGATACGATTTCGGGGTCTTAATCCATAATTTGACACTGGTTCTTTGCACTCTATTTAATACGGTTCTTAGGGTTCTTTCAACTAGAATCACCCAAGTCGAATCACGAAACTCAGATATATCCTAAACAACCCGGGACTACTGGTTTTCAAAGCGGAGACCAAAGCTGTCCCGAACATAAGCTCCCCCTTTGAATGCATTCTGAGTCCAAGTGTGTGAATTTGGATAGACCTATTCAAGGAAATGGTCTCCTATCAGTCTATTTGTCAGCAACAATTAAAATCCATAATTCGGATGAGTGATGGCCAGAGATTATGGCTAAACACGATCCACGAAGTCTCGCCTGCCGGGAAAAGTTTGTATGAACATAGCTTCACTTGAATGCATTTCTGAGTCCAAAGGGGTCGGAATTTGGATTGACCTATTTCAAGGAGATATGTTCGCCTATTAGTCTAGTTCATCCAAAAATTTGAATCACTCAATTAGGATGAGTGATGGTCAAATTATAAGCAAAAATGCAGTCATGGGATTCGAAGAAAAAGTGAATGACATCTCCCTTGGATACATACATCCCCTTAGACAGAAATTAACCCGAGTAGGAGAAAACCCTACCTCAAATAGCGTGGTTTCCCGGGACACAACCTTTTCTAGGTTTTCATGAAAACCCGAACTTTGAACCTTGGCGGAATCTTGTGATTCCGGTACCCACGCGTAGCTCTTGTTGCGTAGAACAACTTTAACTCTTGAACTATCGAACTATGACCGACAAAATCCCGTGAATCGAAGAGAGAAGCTTGGCTTCCTCTTTACTCTCTCTCTCTTACGGGTTGGTCTTAGACCAAAATGAGAGCTTTTTGGCCATGTTAGATATTTTAAGATATTTATAGTGTGGACACGTGGCTCATGTCGCGCCACGTGTCACACTTCTTCGATTCTGTTCTCGCCCCGAAATAATTTATTTCATCCTGCTTTCAGTTCCATTTATCTTAAATGGACATTTTTTTTTAAATATTTGACATTTTCGGGATTTTTCTAAAAATCTCGTTTCGAGAATCCCGCTCAAACGCTGTAGCCCATGAATTTGGTAAGAAAGATCGACATCTCGAAATTCAATGAAATTTGTTTGGGTGACTAGATTTTGTGAGACAAATTCAAAGATGAAGTCCGTTTGTCATCGAGATCTGAAATTTTCAAATTTTCCGTAATAAATTACGTTTGCCATTTTAGAAAAATTGCATTTTCACCCCCTTAACATAATTTCGTTTAATGTCTCGACTTCTTTAGACTCAATACATTATTATATGTTTATTTGTAATTTTAGGGGCTTATTTTTGAAAATTACTATTAATTGATTATTTCAGGTCAAATACGAAGCGTCGAAAACTAAATTTACTATTCACATGGCTATGGTCGGGGACTTACAATTCCACCCCTCCTTATAAAAATTTAAGTGTTTGAAATTTAAATATCATACGACTAAAGCAGGTGTAGATGTGCGGGTTTGCATGCATAGTCTTCCGTTCCCATGTTGCTTCCTCTATCTTAGTGATTCATCCTGACACCCAGCCGCTAAGGAATCACTTTGTTCAGGTCGATCAACAATACGAGAGAGCCTTTCTTCATAGGAGTCAAGTCTTCTTTCAATTCAACTTGATTGATCTCTTACACTTGCATGTGAGCGATGCGCTATATACTTCCGAAGCATAAAAACATGAAAGACATCATGTATTACGGCGATTCAGTGCGCGGCCTCGGCCAAACAAACTACCTCCCCCGATTCTTTCCACAATCTCATAAGGTCCCATATGGCGGGGACTCTTCCCTTTCTTTCTAATGTGACACCTCTTTCCGGGTGTCTCCTCATAAATGCGATCACGCTTTGAAATTCCAGTTTCTCTCATTGATTTATCAACGCCTTTTACGCCGATCTTGTACTTTATCTTTAATCTATCACGATAACCTTAACATTATACAGCCGTAGCTTTGAACAATTTCTGGACCTAACAATTTTCTCTTACCTACCTCATCCCAACATAATGGAGTCCTACACTTCCTTCCATATAAGGCCTCGTAAGGCGTCATTTCAATGCTTGATTGATAACTATTGTTGTAGGCAAACTCCATTAATGGTAGATATCTATCGACTTCCTTTAAAACTACAACACACAAGCCTTGAGCATATCTTCCAATAATATGCGCCCCTTAGTTCTTTCGGATTGGCCTTAGTACGAGGATGGAAGCGAAATGTTTGAAATGTAACCTAATACCCGAGCTCTGTGTCCCAGGCCGAGAATCGGGAAATGCTTAGTGGATCTCTGTGGCCACCATCTATCTGGCTTATCGTGAGTCGTCTGATCTCTTTACATACAACGAGTGACTTCTCCAGCCCGAGTCATATTTTCATAGGTGGGAAATGGGTGATTTAGTCGATCTATCAGCAATCACCCGTGTCGTCATAACCACTCTGCGTGTAGCCGGTCCTACCCTGAAATCATTGTGATTTTCTCATTCTCTTGAGGGATCGGAAGGGGCGTAAGAGCCTGTAGTCTTTAATGCTTAGCCTTGGCTTGTTGACAAATGGGACATTTTAGAATGAGCTACGCAACATCTTTCTTATTACCCCTCCACCGATAGTGTTCCTGAGGTATGATACATTTTAGTGCTTCTCGGATGCATCGCGCCATGCGAGAAAGTGAGCCTCTTCCATAATTTCTTTCTTTAATCCTCCCCCGTCCGGTGCGCATAACACATGACCCATCATCAATGTACCATCACGCTTTCGTGCGAAAATCCTTGTTTGCGAGACTTAGCTTCCCTTTTCCAACAATCACGGTCGAATCTCTTGGAGTCACATTGGCTCCCTTATCCTATCTATGATGTCAGACGAACATGAAATGTGGTAAGTAAGCTCAAATATCGATAAACTCGGTCCTCACACCTAAAGACCTAATTCCACAAGTGCGAGGTATCTGACTAGGTGAGATATATGGAACGTAGATTTCCTCACCCAGGAGCATCCAGCTAGCACATTAGCTTTTCGGATGGTGCTCGATAGTGCCTCATAATCCTTAATGAGCTCGACCCATCTCCTTTGTCTCATGTTGCTCCTTATGTGAATAAATACTCTGATTTCTTGTGATGCGTAAAGAGTGCATGGACCACATGCCAAATGTGACTCCCATCTGTAGTAGGCCGAAGACCCTGACAACCTGACTCTGGGTCTTGTGTTGGATAATTACTGCTCATGCTTCTTGATTGTCTAAAACATATGCTATCACATTTTCATGTTGCATTAACACACACCTGGCCACCTTTTGGAGCATCACAATACACTTGTAATATCCATCCTGCCTTGGCGGAAGTGTAAGGCGGGGGTGAGGTCAATTTAGTTTTAGTTCGTGAGCTTTCTTGACATTCCTATGACCATCTGAGCTCTTCCTCTTCACATCGAATTTAGTCAAAGGGCGCTAACGAAAACCTAAGCTAGACTTTCGATAGTACCTACCAAACCCGAAAACCGTATCTACTGTCACATTCGTGAGTGGTTTTCAGTTCCTGATTGCCTCGATCTTTTGAGGATCAGAGAATCCCCCTCATTGAAATCATGTCCTAGAAAGTGACAACTGTTTAGCAGGCTTAGGCATTCTTGGGTGGCATACAAGCTGATTTTCCCTCGAATCGTAAACAACTCTCAGGATGCTCCTCATGATCTTCCTTACTGCCTGAATAGATCAAAACTATCATCAATGAATACTATAACAAAGCGATAATAAGGGTGAAGACATAAGATCCGTAAAAGTAGCTGGGGCATTAGTTGAACCGATAGCATGAATAAGAACTCGTAATGCCTCACGAGTGTTCTAAAGGTTGTCTTGGGAACATCTGGCCAGGATCTTTAATTGATGGTAACGACGTGGATCGATTTTTCGAAAATACCCTCGCTCCTGCAATTGATAAAAAAGATCATCGATCAGGTAGGCGGGTGATTCGTGTTGTCGCTTTATTGACTCTCACCAATCAATACACAATCTCAAACTTCCATCCTTTTCTTCACAAGCGAACGAGGAGCTCCTCGAGAAACGAAGTACTCGGCTGATGAAAACCCTTACTCATAAGCTCCTCATATGTACTTTCAATTCTTTCAACTCACAAAGGCCGTGTAAAATTGCCTTAGAGATTGTAGTTAAATCGAGGGCCAAGTCAATACGAAAATCAATCTCTCTACCTGGAGGTATGCACGGAAGATCCTTTGGAAATACATCCATAAGTTACTAACTCAGGAATATCTTTAATTCGACTACTACTATCCCTCACCTCAGCGGCATAAAAATTTGGGGTACCCTTTATATGATTAGGAGCATCTTAGCCAGCCTTCAACATTTGTCATATCTTGTTAGGTAATGTCTTCAGTAACCCATAGAACACAACCTCGTCTCACACAGTCACAGCCAGAACCTAACCTCTTTTCTATAACAATCAATAGCATGATGTCTAGATACCAATCCATACTAATATAACATCAAAGTCAGCGGATATAATAATATCAAGTATGCCGAAGCTCCTAGCCTCCAGTATTCACCTGTATCTAGATAAACACTCTTTGCTATCAGTGAATCCACAATAGAAAGGATACCCGCATAATACGATTTATAGGCTAGGACTCCACATTAACATTTGAAATAAACCCCATAGAAATAAAAGAATGTGTAGCTCTAGGGTCTATGAGAATATGAGCATCACGACCAAAGATTGAAATTATACCTATCATAATATCGGGGCTTGATACTCGGCTATCATCTTTGAGTAGCTATAAATACATAGCACAGGTTATAGGACGACACAGGAGGTCCTTTGCGTGGCTTACCTCCTACCTCTTTGGTACACCGCACTGAGTCTTTTGGAAGGAGTATAACCTCTACCGGGTGCCCCTCTTTGATCCTGACCTTTACCAACTGAAAATGGCCTCCCCATCTTGGTGCCCATGTGGGCGACCGTTCTTAGAATGCTTGTAGACATTCCTTTTACCAAAATGTATGGATTGTCTACATCTGTAACAAACATCGGTACCCCATCTGCATTCCCCTCTATGAAACCTCCCACACTTACTACATTCTTTGTCTTGGAATTGAAAAGAAGTTCCAGTCGGTGGTTTCTTGTCTGTTGGGTATTGCCTCTGACTGTCTTACGGTGCCAGTAATTGGTTTTCCTCGTAACGACTTTCTTTTGGATCCGCTACGAGTCAGTAAATCCATCTCTCTTGGCCCTTGAACCACATTGCAATTTGAGGGCTCATCGAACTCCTCTCTATCCACGATGGCATCCTCGACCACATGTCATCACGAATTATGAGGGGAAGCGATGCCAAAATTCTGTGACCTCTTTTTCTCGAGCTCACTATGAACCTCCTTCTGCGTGCCTGTGGTCCTGAAATGAGAGGAACATGTCGCACTAGTTTCGAGAACTTCTTTTCATAATCTGTCACTGACATGGTCCCTTGCTCGAGCTTGAAAAATTCTTCAATTTTCTGATCCTTATAGACCGTAGGGTAGAATTTCTCTAGAAACTCATCTTTAGTGGTCCGAGGACACCCTGCAAAATCGTCTTTATCTTGCCTTCCACGATCAAGTGCTCACATCTCGATAGGAAGCGAGAATATATCCTTTATCTACTCATCAGACATCCCGTAACTTGAACACCCTCTCATTACCCTCTAGCCACGACCATGCCTTTTAGGGATCTCCTACCAATCATAATTTCTTGACTCTAATTTGCTGCCCTCTCAGTGGACCTTTGTCGGCTCAGGGGCGGCAAATGTTATGGCTAAAATTTGAGCCATCGATCCAAGCGGTATAACTCCGTGCTGCAGGGACGTGATAGTCACATTTGTGAAGGCTACGAAGGAAACGGGAGGTGGAATAGGAACATTAACGAGACTCATGCTGTTCCTGGCGACGAACAACTCTGCAGGAACTCTCCTCTTGGTAGGACGGCCTCGACGATGCATTTTCTATAAAATTTAAACATATCATATGTTATAAAGTTCATATGACATTTAAATTCTTTAAATAACTCGTGCACCTTTAAATAAAACATTAAAATCATTTTGGGGCGTGGAGACTTTTCAGAGCCCCAAAGAAATATTTTCAAAACCTTGGGCTCACATTACCACGTTGAGGACCGACTATGAGACCCTCAAGGCGCTCCTGGATTCGAAAAAAAAACCTTTCATTTCTTTTAAACCTTTTTAAAAGTGAATCCGTGGAGCGAACCCATTTATTCAGTTACATTTTTCATTAAAATCTTATGAAACATGGTGGGACAAATTTTTTTTTTTCTTTTAAACATGAAACCCTTTTTATAATAGCCATTCTTTGCCGAAAAATCGAATGAGTTTCCCTCTTTGTTTTTTGAGCATGTCCCGATTTACAACACTTGTAATACATGATTTAATTTTCCACGTCAGCATTGGTTACTTCGAGTCCACCACAGCGATTTCAGTCAAACTTTAAGATGCATTTTACGAGCTACTATAGATATATAAACAATTTTTTTCTATACTTGGGTGTTCAGGTAGAATTTACACCCAGTAGCTTAAATGCCTCTGCAACCAGAGAGGATCGGAGCTCTGCATGTAGTTCATTGCTTTAAAACATATATCACAAATAAAGGTTCATAAGTAGTTATTTATAACAAAACTATATATTTTCAAAGATAGTGCCGTCACGTGGCGAGTGTCATGGCGGATATAAGCGCGTCGGTCTACGCTGAAAACATTTATAAAACATTTGGAAAAGGTGAGTTAAAGACTCGGTGAGTACAATTCATAGAAATAATAATGTTTCGGATATAGTCAAATACAGTATTTTGAAACAATTGCTTGCCAATATCAATTAAACACAACCGAGCTTTACTTTCTTTCGTATAGTTCCGATACAATGTAAAACAATTGTATAAACATATCATTTCAATAAACATGTACTTTACTTTCTTTCCATGTAGTTCAATCTGATGTGTAAACAATTGTATAAACATATAATTTCAATAAACATTTACTTTACTTTCTTTCCTTTTGAATCCATCATATCGATGGAACCCTCCTACGGAGTGTACCGTTGGCGGCGAAGAACCTCGGCAGGTCTTACGATCTGAATGTCCCCGAGGAACCAGATAAATCGTTACCTTTGCACTATTACCATTGCACTATGGAATAAATCACATTATCGTTGGTAACCTTTTCGTACTTTCACGTTCATGGCAATATGCCGCTCTTTTACTTCCCTCTATACAAAAATCCTAACCCTTTCCATGTACCATACGGCGTAAAGTACTTTAGTCATTTCCTTTAACTTTATCTTTGTAACAGTGTAACCATGGATTCAAACATTTTTCATATAAACATATATATATAGAATATATGTTTATAAACATTTTCCTTTAATATGAAGAAAAACTATGGAAACCATAATCATTTTCACGTTTCTTTTCTCAACACATGCTTCATAAGCTTATGAAACCATACTAATTTCATATATTCTGACACATTCTTTATAAAACTATGGAAAACATACTCTCATTTCATATTTTCTCAACATAATTTACAAAGTCAAAGAAACCACATTTCCTTTTTCATTTGAACATTTATAACATAAATATGAAAACATATACATTAGTAAACACAATATATATATATATATATATATATATATATATATATCTATATATATATATATATATATTATTTTCTCAACATAATTTAAATCAAAATACCATTCCTTTTTCATTTGAACATTTTACATAACATAAATATGAGAAACATATACATTAGTAAACATTAATATATATATATATATATATATATATATATATATATATATATATATACTCTATATTCATAAGCATTTACATTTCCCTCACCTTAGTTATTTAAGCCTTTTTTCCTCCAATAAACAAAACTTTCCACCTCCACCCTTGTCCTTAATCAATTTCCTCCTACAAGTCATTATCATAAAATCCATTAACATCCATACCTTAATCATATTCAATTAAACCAATTCACTATAATATACTTTCAGCCAACCCTTAAGCATTTTAAATAACTAATTGATTAAAATCGATTGAAATCAACCTCCTTTTTGTTTCTCATGCTTTTCTTATATTTAACTAATGGAAATTACTACCATACAATAGCCCCTGATATGCCATGAAATGGTCATGCCAAAACCCGGCTATTCACATCGACATAACCAAGCAACCTACACACTTGGTGCAAAACATAAATTTTCAGCCATGTTTTGATCATCTCCTGTAGTCTACAGGAACATTTCTGGAATCTTGACTCAATGGGAAGCTCTATGAGTCAAAGAACACCCAAAGCAGGTCGGACGAAGAAGTTAGCGAAGCATTTCATTCAAAAGCCCCGGTCAATTTACTCTATTTACAACGAAAACGATTATGTGATACCCGATTTCGAGGGTCTTAATCCATAATTTGTGACCTTTGGTTCTTTGTACCATTTGAAGATACGGTTCTTAGGGCTCTTCACTCAGCTGGAATCACTCAGATCGGATCAACGAAACTCAAGATATATCCTAAACAATAAGGACTACTCGGTTTCAATAGAACAGCTGTTTTGAACATAACTCCCTTTTGAATGCATTTAAATTTGATGGGTCGAAATTTGGATAGACTTATTTCAAAATATGGTCTCCTATCGATCTATTTCATCCAGCTATAAAAATCACTCAATTCGGATGAGTGATGGCGAGTCTATAAGCTAAAACACCGATCGTAGATCTGAGTGTGAAGAATCTGTATGAACATAGCTTCACTTTGAATGCATTTCTGAGTCCAAAGGGGTTGGAATTTGGATTGACCTATTTTAAGGAGATATGTTCGCCTATCAGTGTAGTTTATCCAAAAATTTGAATCACTCAATTATGATGAGTGATGGTCAAGTTATGGCCAAAGTACAGTCATGGGGTCGAAAAGAAAAAATTGAACAGCATCTCCCTTGGACACACACATACCCCTTAGACAGAAATTAACCCGAGTAGGAGAAAACCCTACCTCAAATAGCGTGGTTTCCCGAGACACAGCCTTTTCTCGATTTTCGTGAAAACCCAAACTTTGAACCTTGGAGGAATCTTGTGATTCCGGTACCCATGCGTAGCTCTCATCAGCGTAAATGGCTTTAACTCTTGAATCTATCAGCCCATGGCCAAATGAAATCCGTGAATCGAAGAGAGAAGCTTGGCTTCCTCTTTACTCTAGCTCTCTCTCTTACGGGATGGTCTTAGACCAAAATGAGAGCTTTTTGGCCATGTTAGATATTTAAAGATATTTATTGTGTGGACACGTGGCTCACGTCGCGCCACGTGTCACACTTCTTCGGTTCTGTTCTCGACTCGAAACAATTTATTTCGTCCTTGTTTCAGTTTCATCTATCTTAAATGGACATTCTTTAAATATATGACATTTTTTGAGATTTTTCTAAAAATCTCGTTTTCAGGGATTCCTCGTGCCCGTCATCTCAATTTACGTGAAAAAAATTCATTGTCTTTCAAATTCAGGCCTCCTTGGTGACTAGACGAAGGCAATTCAATGTGGTGAAGTCCGTTTCGTCATCCGAGATCTAGAAAATTTTCATATTTTTCCATGACAAATTCTCGTTTTGCCATTTTTCAGAAAAATTGCATTTTCACCCCTTAACATAATTTCGTTTTAATCTGTTTCAACTCCTTTAGACTCAATACATTAATATGATCATTTTTTATTTTCGAGGGCTTGTTTTTACGAAGGTATTATTCATAAGCGTTTCGATCAAATACATCATCAGCGAAATTTACTATTCATGAGTATATCGATTCGGGGTCTTAAAGAATTTTGAGCGTAAAAGACCAACATTACGTTTCTTTAGAAATATGCTATTTTCACTATAAGAGATTTTTGGCTTCAACTTTTGAAAAATTTTGATTTCATCAAGATTCTTTTGAAGCTCAAAACTTTCTTCTTAAATAGGTGTTCTTTTCATCGAGTTTGTAGATGAATTGTGATTCATCATATTCAAACATAAGTTCCTCCTCGTATTGAATTAAATTTGGCTCATCTTGATCTTTAAAATATGGCACATGTTGGCAACTTCATTCGCGTCTTCATCGGATGAATCACTTTGACTTGTTCACGGTAATTTTAGTATCCTCCGAAACCTCCTTGCGTTTGCATTGACATATAATGTTAAATTCGAGTTCTATCCATACTTGCAATGCAAGAATATACATAGCTTTTGAATTTGTGAAATTCTTTCTTCTCTATCATTATATTCATCCACGAGATTTTCGATTTTATTTCCATCAACTTCCTTTGTAGGGAAGGTGTAACCAAATGAGATTGTTTTCCAAACTTCCAAATCAATGGATTTTAAATACCACGTCATTTTGTTTTTCCAAAAATGATAATCAGACCCATCAAAGAAAGGTGGTTTGTTGATGGAAAGACTTTCGGCTTGAAAAAAGCTTGTGCTAGTGCTAGTCATTTTCCTCTTAGACGATTAAGTTTTGAAAATAAGAGGCCTTGCTCTGATACCAATTGAAGTTCAATATGACTTATTAGCCTAACTAAGAGGGGAGGGGGGTGAATTGGTTTTCTCAAAAACTTTTCGCACAATAATAAATTAAAGAGATAATGATAGGGAAAGAAAAACCCGGATTTATAGTGGTTCAACACTTCCTTGCCTACGTCCACTTCTCCTCAACCTTTAACCGGTGACGGTTCCACTAGTGGCAAGCTCCAAACCGAGCTTCTTTACACTTGGATTATGGCTCCAATGGGCACCTCTTCAAGCTATACACACTTAAAGTTTCAAGCTCCAATCCCGAGCTTGTTTACACTTGGATTTTGGCTCTAATAGGCTCTTCACAATCTTCAATATACACGCCAGGCTTTTCGTAACAATGGAGACACTCTCTCAAGCTCTCAGAGATATTTCAGGTACAACTCCAGCTTTAATCGCTTTGCAAAGGTGCACTTTCACCGTATGCTCATGTGAATGCACTCCCACAATCTGGACAGGAATTGATTCACAAGAAGAGAAATGATGTGGCCCGGCCGAGTCGTTGACTACCGTCAGCTTCATGGAATACTTTCGTGAATGTCGGTAACCCGACACTACTCGAATCGAGATGAAGTCTCTACCGTTTGTGGGAGTCCACGAGCCGAAATTTGTCCTATGACATCATAAGACATCATGAGTAAACGGCCACTTGGGCCATCACAAAATACTCATCTATATACATCAACGCTATATACCATAGCTCAGAGTTAATAATTCACTCTTATTTCAAACATATATTAAAATTCTAAATTCTAATACATGCATACATCATAAACTGTCAAGTACATGGCTTTCTTCAAATCGTAGCTAAGATGGCAGTCACCTCGTCTGACTCACTTGGCTGCGAAAATAATATATTCTCTTGGCAGGGTGAGCTAATGCCTGATAGTGAGATCACCTAAATGTGTTGCACTCCTACCTAGTGCATATGCAATGATCTATGTAAACACACACATTCAAGCAAATTCAGTCTACTTAAATGTCTAAATGCAGTTCCCATGTCTGAGTCCTCACCAGCTCGCCTTTACTTTAAGCGTGTATGAAAGAAAAACATGCGTTCAAAACTTGTTGTTTTGAAAATATACTACGAAGTGTAGATAAAAATATGGGACCTACCCTCGAGGGGAAGCGATGTGTGTTGGAGAACCTTCCAAACAGACATGGGCTCCCTCAGGCGTTGTAATTGTAGGACCATCTCTCAACATTCTCTGAGAAAATCATCTGGCAGATTCTGCTGGCGATTTCTTTCAATTTTTCATGTCACGTACACACACTTAATTTCTAAGTTACCGATTGCGTATGAAGTACATGCCATTCAACACGATTATACAACACATGCTATTATATAAAACATGATATACACTAACATGATTAATCCGCTTTTCACAAATATGTTGTAAATTCACAATCCATTACACGAAATTAGCTCACATGCCAGGTGAATTAACAAACACGAGAGCAATTCTAATTGAATTACTCAGCGGTATTTTCTCCTGAATTTCATGAACTATTCTGTGAGCGTTGAAACCTCAGTTCGCGACCAATCATCGCTACCTCAACATCGGTTCCACTTTGTGAACGAAATCCATAACGTTTGACATATACACACCTATAATACAATTTATAGCCTGGGATTATACCATGAACAACCCCGAGTGATGCATTGAGCCCAGTCGCGAGTTGTCAAATAGTTTCTAAAACTTCCACCTCGGTCGAGATTTGGGACGATCAATAAACGTTCGAGGCCTCAAACCGTAGAATATCACCACAAAACACTTAAAAATTAACTCAAATTAGAGGATAAAAAACCCACATATGGGGTTTGCCGAACTACTGAAACAGGTGCCTACGCGTTGCCCTGTGTGATAGACGACTTTCCTTCTTGCTTTCAGAAGGATTTATTGATCGTCCAGAGATCTTAGAGAAGTCGCTCGCTCTACCGTAGAATTCAAAAACGCTAAAATTTCACTTGTGAATGTGTTTCCTCTTCACGTTTCTTCCTTTTAAATAACCAGAATGACACTATACACTCTTTTTGTCCTATATAATTTATTAATTTTCAATAATACCAATCCTTAAGCTTGGATTTTTGACATTTTTGCACACTTTACTTTCGAATACCATCCATTTTCCATCATGTCGCTCTACTCATGCAACATGTCACATGATTACATATAGGTGACTACGTCACATCTGATAGTTTTCGACACACGTGCTGAATCTGCACTCGAAAATGTGCAAATTGAAGTATCTTGAGTCTGTGATAAATCGTTAGCTAGATTTCAAGGCGATTCCAGCGGTGAAATCAGTTTAAATAGTCGAGATCTAAACAGAAAATTTTGGTACGACCCAGTGCGATTTTGCCATTTTGAAAGTGCCGCAGAACCTACTCGGTCTTACAAATGATGAGGAGGATATTCAACAAGTGTCTAACATCTTAAGTGATCCTCCACACTCTATTTATACCAAATTGAAACGTAGTGATAACATTAAGTTGTCAGCGGTCGACCATTTCCGTATACTAGCGGTTGAAATGCAGATCTGATCGTTGGAGTGGTCGGCCGGTTCGACCAAGCTGGTCGACCTTTTCAGCGAACGTCGGCCGTTTAAAAATGGCGGTCGTTGGTTAAGATTCAACCCGATATCCGGCTACTACATCCAACCGGTTGACCAATTGGTCGACCATTTCAAAGGCATATACACATATCGGTCGATCGTTTTAGACCATCCGATTAATAGTTCGATCTACGAATGTTTGATGAGCTATTGCATCAGCTCCGATCGACCAACAGTTGACATTCTAATATCCAACAAGTTTACTTTTTAAATGATCAATTTAATGTATTTTTTTTATTACTAGCACATTTATATAACCTTGAATATAAACATTAAAAAGTTTATTTTAGGATTGGATTTTATGCTTAAACTCAAGTTTTCAAAAGATATGCAATTTTGGTTTGAAAGCAGGAGTTTATGAAATTGATGCATGATTAATGATGACATCCTAAGTGCACAAATGCATTCACCTTACATGATTGCCAAATTATCAAAATCTTTACTTGATGCTTGAGTTTGAATCTAGGTTACTTGCATGCATCTTAGTTCTTTGATTTGAGTGAGAACTTCATTTTCAAGAATTAGCGATCAACTTCACATCATTATATCTCTTTAGCTTGTATTATCTTCTGTTTGATGCTTGATCCTTCAACCTATCATAACTCAATGTTAGCCATTAGTAACTAATAACCTTGGACTTTGTTATCATGCAAACCTCAACTAAGGAATTTTGCATAAGGGCTTTCTAACAAATCCCAATATTATAATCCCAATATTATTCAAATAAATTCTCAAATCTTAGTAAATATCTACTTTCAAATATATATGATCAAATACTTGAAATACATATATACCTTAGAGCACTTTTACAGTTTTTCAAACATATCTTATTATTAACAGGTATCCTCAAATATTTGTGTATTTTTCCTAAAACCAATTTTGAATATCTATAATTATATTTTTAAGCATGTACATAATCTGAATTTAAGCGTACCATTTTTGGGTTTCGAGACCTACCTTATAAAAGTTTTTGACATAATTTCTTTTTATTATTTAATGATATTATACTTAACAACATGTCCATTTTGTCTTTTTACTACATGCCCTTTTTAATAACTTTCAGTGCTAACAAAATCATGTCGGTCTCTTTGGACTTTTCAACTTACTTGTCCACTCTGCATACTGAGTTCGTCTACCTATGATTATGCTTTTCTTTTTCCGTTTTCATAGAATTTTTTATTCTTTTATTCTCATTATCTAACGATTGGGATAACACCGCTGTGAAATTCTTGTTTTAGATATGTGGCGTTACAGATTTTGAGATTCTGAAGCGAGAAACAACTCATGGGAAAAAGCGAAAATAATGTCTTTTTTTTTCTATTCATTGTAATAAGATCTATGGGCTTACATCTTTAAATCAAGCCTTGGGACTTAGGTCTTCCATTAATTCTACTATCCAAGAGAGGAGACTATGCATAGAATAAAAGATTCCCCATTTGCAATAACGTTTTTTCTATTTATGCCAGGACTCATCGGTAGTCTTGTACCATTCCTTTAATTTAATATAATTATTTTATAATTTTTTTACCTTAAAAAAAATACTGGTATCACACAAACTATGACAAACCATGGCTAGAGATAATCCGGGGACTAGGCGTTTACATGTCAAAACTTCCGTTCAGCATTAACTATTTTGAAATTTTACACTATCTGTTTATGTTTGAAACAATTGCGGTGATGCACCCTCTATGTCAAAGCTCTTTTATACCAGAAATATTATTAGCAAGTGTTAAAAAATTTAACAAGATCAAGAATTTGTTTTACTAGTGATTTTAGAGAATGTTTTTTAATATTTTTAATATTTTAAAATCATTAAATTTTAAAAAAAATTTATTATCTAGTGTAAACTCTCTAAAAAAATTGTACTTAGTAATATTGTGATAAAGTATGTTTTTTAGAAAAATATTTTCTCTAAAAATACTTTTAATCATTTATAAAATATTTCTATTTTTTTTTTGAAAAGATTTCTAAAAAAAAATTAAAAGTGTTTTTACAGTGCTATTGATTTTCTAAAATTTTAATGTATCTCCTATCCTTACACTATTTTTTTAAATGAAGCTAAAAAGCTTGTTGTAAAATCATTATTAACATTGTGATACCCAAATTTTTAAAGAGGTAAGTAATTTTTTAATGAAGGGTATATTAGTTGATTGAGCCAGGGACCATGGTATAAATAAAAAGCAAACTCAACAAAAATAATATTATTGTGTGTGACTATGATCTACTTTAGTTCTTTTCTATATAGTTACTCTTGTTGAAAAAGATTATGAGAAGCCTTGGGACCGTCGGGATCTATGGTTTAAGAAACTCAAAAGGTAAGATCTTCATATTTTCTTAGATTTATTTGGTGTAGATACCACAATTTTAACACAAGTTTAAATCGGCCTGCAGAAGAAGTCGGATTTAGATTTATTTCTTTTTTAACAAAAATAAAAATACAAAATATTAGTTGGTGGTGTCGTGTGAATTGTTTTGAGAATGATGAAGAAAAAAAAGAAAGAAATAAATGCTTCTTGTGGAAAAAAAAAAAAAAAAGGGGGACAGTAGTGATCTTATGGGAGTATAAACAAAGAAAAATAAATAAATATAGTAAGGGGCCAGCATCTTTGAGATTGTAAAATCAATAAGAAAAAGAAAGTGAAGAATTATAAGAGTTGAGCGATGGGGTATGCGACAAATGGCGAAAAGTCAAAAAAGAATCTTGTCGTGATTTTTTGGTTGGTGCCGATTTAAAAATAAAAATGGGCGTTTTAGTAAAACCAAAAGGGACATATGGTTATGATTAATATCATTTAATATTACAAAAGAAATTATATCTAAAGTCTTTCATAAAATAAGCCTAGAAAACCTAAAGTCTAGGTAATAATTGATATTGGAAAAAAAAAAGTTTTTAGATATTCAAATTATTAAAACAAAAACAAGTCTCAAAGGTTGATGATAAATTCTTAGAGAATAATAATAAAAAAACAAATGTTGTTGACAAGTTTGGAAGATAAAATATTATAAATATATGTATTTGATAAGTAATTGAAAATATATTTTTGGCAAGTAGATATTTGCATTGATTTGAAAATTTATTTAGATAATATCATGATCAAGATAAATATTGAGGGATAATATGATATAAAATATACTATAATAATTTTTTTTAGTAGAGTAGTTAAATTAATTAAGAATATAAAATAAATAAATATTTAAAATAATATTTGGAAGGAATTCGACTTTTATAAAAGTTTTTAAATTATTAATAGTTAGGATGTTTAAAATATTGACATTATGACATTATTAGGATTCTCAAACCTATAATTTTAAGTAAATAATTAATGTTGATAGTTCCTCATTATTATAGGGGTGAAATATTCCTTGAATTCTTCTTATTATTAACTTCTTCAAAGTTCTAAGTACTCATTTGAGAGTAATATATATATTAATATAGTTTTTGCAAAAGAAAATATTTTATATACTGGCGTAAATATTATCTAAATAGTTTTTTTCGAAAAATATATTTATTTGCCTTTTATGTAACTTGAATGAAGAAAAGTTTGATTTGTTTTACTTATTTCATTGTCCATGGATAAAATAGTGGTTTTGCATGAAAGTATTTTGAGATTTGTTTGTTTATATGAAAGAAATATGGAATGATGATGTTTTGTGATTTGAATTTTAAGATGAAATATTTGATTACACGTTGTTACAGTTACGTCGAGAAATAATAGTTAGCCATTATTTAGGCTCTTTGTCAATGGAAAACCTTTACATTCTTTGATGACGAATGTAATTGATTTGAACCCGACCTACAGGGGTTACTACTTCAATGTGATGTTGGTTAGTGACTTCCGTCTACCTTAAAAGGAACAATTTGCGGCTACTCATTTGAAAGTTTCACATGGTTGGACACCATTTGAAAAAGGCGCGTGGTTGGACGTCGTTTGTTTGATATTTGAAGAGCTCGGAAATTTGATATGAAATTGTTTGGATCACACATTTGATATGAAGTAAATTTGAAGAGAGAATGTTTTGAAGAAATTTTTTAATGTTTCAACTTATTCTGAATCGAAAGTTTTGATAAAAAACATATTCTATTTATTATATGATTAGAAACTTTTTTATCTATGAAACTGTATTAGTATTTCTTATTGAGCTTTAAACTCACTCCCATTCATTAACATCTTTTCAAGTACTTTTAGTTTCCGTGAGGAGTGATAGCTAAGTTAGGGATACGTCATCATTAGGATTTGATTAGAATTTTATGTTGGATCATGTTGAACTAATAAGTTAATGTTTATGTGGAATGTTGGGTTTTGAAAGTTAATTGAGAAAGCCACTTGGATAATAAACATTAGTTTTATTGGTTCAAAGTTGGATTGAGAGATTCTAAATATTGTTATATTTTGTACACCTTTATTTGAGATTATAGTGAGATTTAGAGATTTAGAAATAATTTTCTGGCAATGAAATTTTGAATTTGATAATTGATGGTGAGATTGTGCATTTTCTTTGGAATATTGAATGTTGTGTTGGCTTAGAAATCAATTACAAAAGAGGTTTGTGTTGTTTCTCACTTCGAGCCTTCGAGTTTAAGGCGTGAAATGACAGTCATGCCCCTGGACCAGGTTTCGGGGCATGACAAACATAATCTATTATAACTAATTTTTAGAAAAGAGATTGGATGAAAAGTACCCGTCGGTTTTTGCAAAAGAGGTTGGATAAAAGGAACCTATGGCATTAGGATTTGTTCATTTATAGGTATATATAAAAGGTTTGAGGAAGTAATGTGGAGTTTAATTCGCTGGAATTTACAGCAAATGTATGGAGTGAGGTCGGTGATTCATTGAAACAAAAATTTTCCATGCACCAAAATTAACAAATATTGTGACCATTATATAGGTACTCATAATATTTATAAGTTAACACACTGGTACAAAAATTAAAATTTATGACGCTTCATTTTATGACGTTTCAAAAAAAATGTCATTGTTTAAATATCGTAAACATGCAATGGCGGCTTAATTTAAAGCGTCATTATCTTGTATAATTTTTAATTTCTATGGCGTAACATTAGAAGTGTCATACTTGAAAATCTTGGGTTTAAATATGTAGGTATCGATTGAGCCTTGGTAACACTTTGGAATGTCAACTGAAATAATATAAAAAATTTCATATTTTTCTGAAGTGTCATTATCTATTATACTTTCCAAACCTACCTTTCAAATCCCACTTTCAAACCCGATAAAACTCGGCATTTGAAACCTTTATGGGAAGTATTTGGAATAACATAGAGAACAGGAGAAAAAATCTAAGGTAATGGATCTTGGAGGATGGTGAAGGGCGACAATGGTGAACTGAGTGTGGGCTCCACTATGGCATTAGGGCCGTCGGCGGCTTTGCGTCATGAGTAAACCGGTCCTAGGCGGGTCGCTCATTTGGGAATCTGAGCAATTTCACGAGTGGGTGCGGATCTCGTGATCGGATCTAGTGAGTCTTGTGGAAGCTTGGCTTTTTGGTGGAGCAGCTGACGACCAATGCACCGTCGTTAAGGTCAGCAGGTTCGCTGGGGTGACATGTCGAACTGTCTCGGATCCTTTAAATTAGGTCAATGGCCATTGGGTGGGTGGGTTCTCCGTTGGCGTTAAGGCTGATGCGTGGCGCGTGATGAATTAGAGCCTCGGTGAAGGCCCGTAATGCATTGGTATGACCACATGATCGTGAATTCGGCTGGTGGCGAATCGATCCTCAAATCACGGTGGGATTGATTCTGGGTCCACGCAGTGCAGAATACGTTTTTGACCTTCGTGTGTGTCGCTTTAGCTCTCTGGCGATATGTTTTTGGCGATGGAGTTCCTTGCTTCCGGTAGTTGAGTTCACCATGATCGGCGGTCGGTTTTACGATCGCGGATGACACTCTTAACTACCAAATCAGGCATTGTTAAATCTGCTTTTCGCGCTGGCGTGCTTCAAGTATTCTGGATGTGAGTGTGTTTCTTAGCTTTTAAAAGCTGATATTCTGTTGTTTTATTTTTAGGTCTATAATGTGTTATGCGATTATTTTATTTGGAAATGGATTAATGGTGTTCGGAGCTCTTGTTCCAACGTGATAAGCAATCCCGTGAACTCAAACGGTGCGATTCGCTGAGATTTTTAAGAAAGCGGAGACTTTGGTGAGAATAAACTTTTGGTGTGACCACACTTGATGTGGTCGGAGCAAAGCTTTCTTTACCAAGACAAATGTAATACAGTTGCGGTCTATTCCTTCTCTCATTTTACTCATATGCGAGAAATATATATTAATATTCTTACGGATGTTCCCATGTGGTTGTGGGAAGGCGTGATAATAGAGAAAATAAAATTTTGATGTGGAATGCTTTCCTTTATTGATATTTAATGATAATTCATACAACATTATGTAATTCCCCATGTTTTGTGTAAAATCTAATAAGTGTAATTTGTATAATGTGCTGAATTCGAATCTTATTTTCTTTGTCTCATGTAGGATTATGAAAAAATAGATCAAGTAACCGGTGTTTACATTGAAGCATTGTTGGGAGGAATTTTCTTCATTTTTTTCAATAGTAATTGGAGACTTAGCTTGTCAAGGGTTGAAGTAAGATTGTGATTAGTAAATGACTGCGGTGGGGTGGCCTCTGCCTAACTCTAGTCGGATGTTATGTCTTTCCATTTGACAAGCTTTGCTCCTTATCTCAAACTTGTTAATTAGTTATTATTCTCCCATTTTTTTCTAAACCTAAATGACCGAATCACCGTTCTAGTTTTTAAATTTTGCCCCTTTCATTACATTTTTCTGAGATTACGGATAAGTAATGCTTAATATGATAACTTCATCTGTGAAGTCTTTATTAGTATGAAAAAATTTGAGTCTAAAAAAAAGTGTTCTATCTTTGAAACACCTTTGGTGGGCACTATTCTTATGCTACAACATAAAATGCTTTATAAATATTGAGGATAGTAACATTTTTTTTTTTTGTTTTTATCAAAGAATACTACCTTGATTTTAAGGGGTTCACAAATTCAAAAGCGAGAGAGAGGTGGTCGTTTTATCGTAAAGTGAAATTGTTTTTATCATTTTTAGGTTTTTATAGATTTCTAAAAATCAAGGGATAATGTTTCATTTTTAAACTAAAATTGCCATTTGAAGACTAGAGTCTTTCGCTTTTAAGAAATCGGAGAAATTTGTTTGTAGTCTAGTCTTCTAACGAGGGTGGAAAAAATGATGAGTAAATGAATACTCTACATGTTTCCTCTTTAGCTTGATAGGAGAGATCTTTGTAAGATAGAATTTTTTCTTTCTGCCCTCCATGCATTTTTTTGCCTCATGCATAGCACATTTGGCCCCATTTTCTTTTTCGACAATGATAAGAGCGTACACACATTTGTCTGAATATGAATACTGACATTGACTTGAATTTTCCTTTGCTGCATTTCAGGTCAATGCCCATTGTTGACCATGTTGGCTTAACCATTCTGCCTCTATTTTCTCAAGTACTTCCTTCTGTGTCTAATATTGAGTTTGATATCTTGCACTTTTAAGTCGCTTTTTGTTACATTTGCATGGTTGCGATTATTTTACATTATTAATGAACTACTCCAAAAATCCAATAATTTGTCGGATGAAGATATTCTGGCTCTCCTTCGCGAACACAAGATGGAGGTGAGAGATTGTGCAAGCAAAGGTGGAAGGGTCTGGCATGTGATAGGCGTAAATCGCAAAGGAACTTCATTAGATGGTTCTTACTTAGGCCGGGTTGAGATTCTTAAGTTGATGTGTAGATTTTTGTTTCTTTGTAGAAAAAGCGGAACCGTAAAAGTTCGCGAAGCAAATGTCCTTGTGCTCGGTAGCGTATTTTGGATTTTCTTTACGAAAATATGGTGTGTACTTGGATAGGCAGGAGATCAAATAACATATTATCAAGTGAGGCACCATTTGGTTTTTATCTTAGAC
The DNA here is from genome assembly GCA_016808115.1 of Tetrastigma voinierianum. NCBI lineage: Eukaryota > Viridiplantae > Streptophyta > Magnoliopsida > Vitales > Vitaceae > Tetrastigma > Tetrastigma voinierianum. The sequence goes on along the minus strand of JAEQBH010008326.1, from coordinate 5,359 downwards.
TTCCACTTTCAAATTTTTGGATGTTAAAAATACTGTTCTTTGCACTTTGATTTTGTTTCTACCTTAACTGTACGATTAACCACTTATGTTTGGCGGTACAAATCCTTCCCCTTTCATGCCTCTTCTTTGTAACCATGTCACCCATGGATCTTTCTTATATGAAAAGAAGAAGCGGGGCATATTTTGGAGTCTTTGATTCTCTGATGAAAATATCATTAATACCTAGCTAGTAGTTTGAATGCACTTACATGTTTTTATTTATTTTCTTCCATTGAAATCTCACTGGGTATGACCCAGCGATCGATCGGTCGGCCCCGGTGACGGAGATCGATCTCAAATCACAGTGGGATGCCGGACCGCTGAGTGGCGAGAATCTATTTTTATTCACGTGTGTGCGTAGCTACAAAGAGCGATATGTTTTTGACGAATGGGTTCCATGTAAGTGATTAGAGTTTACTGGCTATGGTACTATCCTTACCTATTTTGAATCAATTCTATTTGCCTCTTTTGAGTTTATTATCTTATTATAATTGCTTTTTCAAGATGCGAGAATGTTATTTTGGGAAGGCGAAGAAAATCGCGTTATGGTCGAATCAATAATCGGTGTTTTTTGGATTGATACTAAGTGTATGCAAGATATCTCCTTTTCATTGAGCATTGGAAACTTTATGTCTTTCGATTGACTATTGGTTCTTAAAGATTTGTTGTTTTACATTTATGTGTTTATTAGATTATTTTATAAGTATATAGCTTTAAGTTTCCTTTTATGCTACTAATATTAATCCATTTTTTTTATTATATTTTTATTTGAAATTTCAATTCTATTGAAACCTTCTAGAGTAAATTAATTCACTTTGTTTGGAAAAACTTTAATACTTTACTTATTTCTAGTTTAGAAAGTTATACCTAAGTATATGGTTATATATTCTATGATTCTTGTTATTATGAAGAAGCACTTTGTTAATTTTCGAATAGTAAGAATGTACATAATGTTATTAATCCAGCCTTTTTGTTTATGTCATTACTCTTTTTTTCTATAGGTTAGTTTCCATCAAGGTCGGTTTATCTTACAAGTTAGTGGTGAGTTCTTTCCGACAGAATTATTATTCTAATTTACGAGTTCAATGTTCATTTAATACCTTGAAAATTACCACACTAGCACTCATCAAAATAATAAATACGATGTCTTGAATCCTGGTTGTTGCTCACAAAGTTTTTTGCGCTTGGTTTTTTGAACTCACTCTAGCTTAATTTCCACATTGAGCAGGAACATATGGACTTATCATGGTGATGAGCTTAACGCACTCTCCCATAGAAAGATACTCCACTACCAACAAATTAAAAAGACATTTTGTACTCCTGCCCATAGAATCTCAGTAAACTTGTTAGGAATATTGTTGTAATTTTGGATCAATGTATATATCGATAACTTTTGTAGCTTTATCCATATAGACTGATATTTTTCTCCCTTTATCTTACTTTAGTATTGTATTACATTTTCATTAAATTCTCTTATTGTTATATCGGAGATTATATTGATGAAAATAGTAGAAATAGGATTTTTAATGTGATAAAAATGATGACATATAATAGTGTCATGATTTTAAACAAAAACATATAAAAATCAATGACACTCAATGATGTCTATAAATTAGTTATTAGATTGAAACATTACAGTAGAGAATGGCGAACTGAAATGAATGTCATAGTTTTGATTCTACAAAGACCTTCAAAAATAAGCGTCATTATATTGCTGAGCTTATACAATGACAGGCGAGACCATGACACTTCAGGGAAGCGTCATTGTAACTCTTAAGCGTGTCATTGATTAACTTTTTCCTTATGTGACATATTGTTGAACCGGATTATATGAACACAAATTTATAACACCATGCGAAAGGATTATTATCTAATCTGATGATAAACCTTAAAACTGGCGGTAAGACCATATTATATAGACACAAATTTATAACACCATCACTAATGGACGATTATTTATTCCTCGACAACGGCGCCAAAAACTTGTTAGCCATCTATGCTATGTAGATGAAAAGATTGATTTTCTGTTTTTGTAAAATGTATTCATTAAAAATTGAGTTGGTCTTGATTCACTATGAGAGAGTGTGCAGTCATTACAAGTAATAAAAGTGGATATTTAAACTCGGATATCGTTCCCACGGTGTCTAAAGTAAAAGCCTAACTACCCTGACTACTCAAAGATCATTACTATTTGAACTCCATTGTTATGATGTTGAGATAGTAAAATTTTAATCTGAATTGGATTATAACGCTATGAAAGAAATAAATTTTATAAAATTGGGTTTGAGAATTCATTGAGTGAGACAAAACTCGATATAGATCAACTAGTAATAATCAATTTCTACATCATATCGATTCATAGCCCAACCATAAATTGGAAAACTCAGTTTGTCAAAGATGCAAGGTAGTATGTTTAGATTTCTTCATTAACCTACTTTTCACTGATTAAAGGTTCATATTCATTTCTGAGACATGATTTGTGCTTCAGATTCAGGTGTCAGTTGACAACCGTCGATGTGAGAGAAAAACTTTGTATACTCATATCATGAACTCTCATATAGGTAAAAATGCCAGCCACTTGGACATACATCAATACTCACAAAAATCTAGCCAACTATATTACCATAGTTCAAGAGTTGATTACATCACTCTTAATACAACATATATTAAATCTTAGAATTTTAATACATGTTTTACAAAATAAATACCAAAGCCACATGTTGGCTTTCTTCTCAAAGCGGCCTCTAATGAGCGTCGTCTTCACAGGGCTGCCTCTTGTACCACAAACTAATGATCCCTCGACCAGGTGAAGCGATGCCAGTGGTGATAATCTCCTACATGGGTTACTCCCACCTAAGTGCACATGCAATGATTCAACATAAAGCATTGAAAATACATGATCCTACTTGAATGTCTACATGATATGGATGAGGAATGTGACTCACCCTTTCTCACTTCCTCGAGTCCTCACTTACTCCTCACACATGCTAAGCCAAATGCGAGAAAAACATCGTTTCAAGGCAAAAGGTTTTGTTCTCGGCATTACTACCAGGTAAATATATTAGACTACCCTAAAGTAAATTCTTCCCGGATCATTTTTCAGAAAGCAGTCATGGGTCAGCCTCAGAGATGACCCCATTGGACCAGCTCTCGAGGTAATTCTTGAGGAAAAATCTTCCCTTGAAATTCCTTCCACAGCCATTTTTCCATTTTCCATTTCTTTCATGCCATGCCTCACACCTAATTTTCTAGGTTGCTGATTTATATGGAAATGCATTATGCCATTTCCAAACCACACATGCCAATATATCAATTATGCATATATTAACAAAATTTACATACATACCACATGTTATTTAATTCATATCAAAAACATCAAAATTAGCTCACTTGAGCTAATCAACAATCAATTTTAATTCCAATGGCTCTCACACAATTATATTTTATATAAAATTCAACCTCATATTAATAGCATTAAATTAATATTGTAACATTTCTTTTCGCACAATTCAAAGCCATCCAATTCAAATAATACGCTGCTTATGGACCATTTTCGGTCCAATCGAGCAAATCAGTGTTTTAGCAGTCCCCAAAGCGGCGATGGGCGATCAGTGAGCGTCAGTGGGCCGACCCTCTCGCTGAGCTTTGCTCGGTTCCACTTTGTGAACTGAAATCCATGGTCATTTCATTGACAACACCCCGAGCCATAATTTATTGCGTAAATTATCACAAAAACCACCCAAACAGTCCGTGGACTATCCAAAACGGGTTCCAAATTTCCAGCAATTCAGTCCCAAGTTTTGGGACTGATCAAACGGCCCCTCACGTCCTCATATCATCCAAAGCATTAACAAAGCTCTTAAAAAGGGATTAAATCAAGTAGGAGAAAACCCTACCTCTTGGAGTTATCGAAACTCCCTAAAATTGGCGTCCACGCATAGCCCTTGCCATGTAGAACAACTTTGCTTCTTGGCCCAATGCGAACCGACGGCCCGAAAGCAGAGAAATCTAGAGAGAAGTTGGACCTTTTCTCTCTAAAAACTGAATTCTCCCTCCACTGCATGTACAACCCCAAAAATGAGAGAAGTGTTCTCTTTTTCTTTTCATTTTATTCCCATTTTGTCCCTCACTTGCCACTTGTCAAATTCTCATTGGTGGATAGGATTACCTTATTCACTTTATCCACCCACCTTAGATTCTCCTCTAATTAGGAGATGCCACATGTCACCCATGGGCCCCACACTTGAGCTCAAGTTGACTCATTACGCACGACCGTGGCTGCTGAGCCACTCAAAATACGCCAAGTGTCACTTTTCCTTCGTTGCCTTGAAGCGTGCGAGAATTCGGTATCTCACGGGTGACGTGGTAGCTAGATTTCGTGAGACGATTTCAACGGTGAAGTCCATTTCGTCATCTGAGATCTAGAAAAATTCCGGATTTTGACTGAAATTACCATTTTACCATTTTTCAGAAAATTAGATTTTCTCGGGGTTTCATATGATTCTAATCAGTTACTTGTAATATGTAACCTTTTTTCTAAGATTTAAGTATTTTTCCTTTTCAGTACTTCATACCTACATCTTAGGACTAGAGAATTCTTGCTCCCATAGACAGGATATTGCAAGCCTTCTCCAATTTGATTGACTCCTCATCCTTCATTTATGATGAAAATTTCCATCTCCTTGATTAAATGTTGCTAACGGAGATCAAAATCAGTCATGAGAAAGAGAGAAGCCCTGGTGATTAGGCGATACTTCATTCAGCTATCCTCAAATTACGAGTAAGTTGGTGATCTAACTGAGTAACCCATCAAAGTTCATTAGTTCCTTAGTATTAGTCTACCATACCCACAAAGAACTGCTCTATACTCTCAGGATTCTCTATCTCTGTGTCACGCAGAGAGCCTCCTAGAAATCATAGTAAGATGCAGAACCTAGCTTGGGTACACGATACTAGTATTGGGAACAAATATATTAAAAAACAATACCAATCAAATAAATTCAAGAATTCTAATTAAGGCTTTCTTCCATCTTGTGCAGAAAAATGACTATCATCAATGACCCATTTCCAGTGAGCTCAACTTTTCAAAGGCCCGGTTCCGCTTAGCGATGACTAGCGGTCGAGAAAAATTCACGAAATCATAAACGGCGAAATAAATGAACTCCGAAACTTTCCATACGTCCATTTAAATTGAGCGGTAATGAAAAAAGATGATTTTATAAAGAAATACCAGCTCGGCGCACCGCCCGGTTAAATGCCCGATCAATCTAAAAGAAAACTAACTAAAATTTACCTTTGAAACTCTAGTGAACCTAACTCT